>RJWJ010009713.1:0-49138 GCA_004363605.1 Indri indri | reverse complement strand
CTGCCTGACAATCACACAGCTAAATTCCCTGGAACTATATCTCTACTACTGTTCTTCAGCTAACAACAATAATTATAATACATCATGCTTTACACTGTAAATGGTTATCCCTGGTTCATGTATAGCCACCTGATGGCAGGAATTCATTGTTTCTGTGATTTTTAAAGACTATGGCTATGCAATTGCAGCACATTACAGCCTAAGCAAAAGCAAATAAGAGCAATCAAAAAAATATGATTCGTCAGAAAGCATACTTACTCGAGGGATTGGAAAGGAATTTCAAAATCATCTAGTCAATCTACTGCTTGAGTCAGCTGTACCATATTCAGGCCAATTGATAAATCCGCCTCTATTTGAATGCCATTATTGGAGGCAAGAGCATTCTGGGCAGTGCGGCATTTTTATGTGCTCTGGTTGTTACAAAGTGCTACCTAAGACTGAGCGAAAATTGTCTCCCTGAGACTTTTGCTGAGGGAACCCAGTTTTTCTCCTTGTGGTTCATAAACCATTCTGTTGTCAACAACTTAACTGCAAAATCAGAACATCATTCTAGGAAATTGGCCCCACACTGATGCTGGTCAGCCGGGTAAATTATAGGTCACTATATGGTCAGCACTCAGGAGTTATAGTGGCCTGTCACCACTGGCAGTGTGATTTCTGCAGGGGCTGCCTCATTATATGGGAAAATGCCCTCAAAGGGTAAGTCTGTTTCTTGTCCTGGCAGACCTGTCACATCTGATGTTAGAGGAAACAGCAGCAAAGAACTGTGGCTGAAAGAATTGTAAATTTTGCCTGTGGAGAGTCACTGAGGGCAATTCTCCTGAAAGGGATTATTTGTCAACTGCGGTAAGACTCTTTGTTATTAGAATTTAATTGATATTTGCTACTGGAGAAGAAAGCTGAAAACAGGATACAAGGCAAGCAATTAAATCTCTTTTATAAAGTGCAGTTAATGAGTTGTCAAATTTGGTAGAGATTATTCTCCTCTCTCTCTCTCTCTCTCTTTCTCTCTCTCTCTCTTATTGTAAGGATATGGAGGGCTGTCTACTATCCTGGGGAAATGTCAGACAATCACAAGAAAGGAAAATTAAATAATGCCAGGCAACTTTGTGCAATAAAAAGTATAAAAAGTAAGAGTCAAAGGACCCAGGATTCTAGCTCAGATTGTTCAATAGCTAACTGTGCAACTCTCCTTCTAGGCTTTTATTTATTCATCTGTCAAATATAGTGTGGACTAGCTAATTTCTAAGACCCTTCTAAGTGTAGTATTCTGTTTATGTTCTATACAGTTGTGTGTAGAATAGCATAGGAGATAAAAATAAAACATATCTGAATCACAGAATCCTAGTATCTTCAGTAATTAGTTATGTGGTCTGGGTTAAGTTAATTAACCTCTGTAAGTATCAATTGCCCTCCTTTCTATGTAGAAAGGGAGAATATATGCATATTTCACAGAGTTTTTTAAGAACTAAAAGACAGAATATGTTTAAATTATTTGACAAAAGTCCTGGGAGATGTGAAGCGATCACCAAATATTGGCTATTTTTTATTAATATTCTATTCCACGATCCCGTGTTTTTAAACTACAGCCATGTATCCCAGCCACCAGAGGGCACTGCATAGATAACAGCCGGAATTTTCTTTAATGCTTGATACACCTATTTGCTGCTTAAAGTAATTGACTGCTTGTTACCTAAAAGTTTCAGCTCAGGGTGTTTGGTCTCCATCTGCATACTATGCTAGTCTCAGTGACTGTGAGTGCCATGATATCTTCTTCAGTCTGGCTCTTCTATTTTCTCTTGTATTCTTGAGGAACCCTCAGATGACAGAATGCTTATTTAGAGAGACCCAAAAAATAGAAGAGAACAAAGTGAGCAAACATTTATTAAGTACCTACCATAAGTCAATCATTGTGTTAATCATTGCAAACATAAATTATCACACCCATTTTACAGATGAGAAAAATAAAACTCATATACCTTAAGCTATTTGCCTAAAGTTGCTCAGTCAGTAAGGGGTGAAAGCATAATTCAAGGCCATGGTTGCTTGACTCCAAAGGCTTTGCTCCTTCAATTTCACCAAAGCTATGTTGGAATTAAAACGCAGTATACTGATCATGGAACAACCAAAGATATCCATCACCTTCTCTACTATTTAATATTCTGCTGGATAAATTAGCTAAAGCGGTATGGTTATAAAAAGCAAATAAAGGCAAAAGTAAAGGTAAAGTAGAGGGTATAAAATTAGCACAGAGAAATAACTTTCATATATACAAACATTATCTGATAGAAGAAATAATAGAGAAGCAAACTTAATTTATAGTAGCAAAATGAAATAAAGTAAAATAAAAGCTTGTGCATAAACTTAAAAATAAATGTAGAAAACCTGCATTTTACACACACGTACTTAAAAGCTACAGGAAAAACTGAATAAGTGAAAAAAAAACATTCTATATTCCTGGTTAGGATGACTCGATATAATACAGATGTCAATTGTCCTTATGTTGATTGTTCAATGTAATGTGATCCCTGTGATAATGTCCTCCCTAATTTTCCTGGAACAAGACTACATTCATTTGAAAAAACATTTGAAAAAAAAAATAGAGAAAAAAGAAGAAGGAAAAGTTGGAAAAGAAAAAGTGAAACTAGCTGGGAAAGTCTTAGAAATGAGAAGTGATGGGGCAGGGGTGCTGATTCCTACAGATTATTAAAGCATGCTATAAAGGCTTTTTACTCAAAAAGTGTGATATTGGTGCAGAAATAAATGACTGACTGATGGAATAGAACAGAAAGGAAAATGCAGAAGAAACAAAAACACATGTGGAAATGTAGTACATGATAAAGAGGCTATCTCAAATCAATGGGGAAAAATAAAAACTTTTAATAATTGGGCAGATAATTATTTAGCCATAAGTACAAATACAAAATCAGATATATTTTTATGCCACGTAACCGAAAAAGTTCCAAATGGTTTGGTATTTAACTATAAAACTAAGACCATACAAATACTTGAAGAAAGCATGTGTGGTTTCCTTTATAATCTGGGAGATAAAACCGTGTTTTAGATATGACCAAAATTCAGATGCCCTAAAGAGGAGTTTAATCTTTTTTTAAAAAAAACATTTTCATTTTTTTAATTGTACGTATTTATGGGGCACATAGTGATGTTTCGATACATACAATGTATAGTGATCAAATCAGGGTAATTTGCCTGGCAATCACCTCCAAACATTTATCATTACTTTGTGTTGGGAACATTTAATAGCTTCTTTTCTAGCTATTTGAAAATACACAGTAAGTTATTTATAACTATAGTCAGCCTACTTTTCTGTGTAATACTAGAACTTATTTAAGCACATAAAATTTAAAAAGTAATTTCGTATTAAAAAATGAATTTTAAAAAGTGCAAAGGCAAATGTCATACTGAGAACAAATATCTGTACCTTATATCATAAATGACTATTTCACTGGTATATGAAGTGTGTCTAAATATTGAGAAGAAAAAACCAACAGTGTGATAGAAAATGCGCAAAAGATATAAACAAGAAAGGTCTACAAATGGTCCACAAACATTTGAAAAATATAAATTTTATTTATAATAAGAGGTTTAATTAAAACTACATTGAGACCTCATTTCTCTCTTATCAGATTAACAAAACATCCAAGTTTAGGCCAACCGCGGTGGCTCACGCCTGTAATCCTAGCACTCTGGGAGGCCAAGTCGGGAGGATCGTTTGAGCTCAGGAGTTTGAGATCAGCCTGAGCAAGAATGAGACCCCGTCTCTACTAAAACCAGAAAGAAATTGGCTGGACAACTAAAAATATACAGAAAAAATTAGCCAGGCATGGTGGCGCATGCCTGTAGTTCCAGCTACTCAGGAGGCTGAGGCAGAAGGATAGCTTGAGCTTGGGAGTTTGAAGTCGCTGTGAGCTAGGTTGATGCCATGGCACTCTAGCACGGGCAATAGAGTGAGACTCTGTATCAAAAAAAAAAAAAAAAAAAAAAATCCAAGTTTAAAGATGTACTATTTATCAGGGTAGTTGGATAAAAAGTTGGCAATATCTGGGAAATGCTGAAATATACGGATTAAAAAAAGTTAGATTTTATTGAGTGTTAATAGCAGTGTAAACGGAGTATAAGATAAAAGTGAATGCACTGACACATGAAATGATACCCCAAGGACTGGCTGAGCAGACAGGTGACCATCTCCAGGAATATCCTTCCATGGTAGGTTGATGGAGGCCAGCTTGAGCAGCTACTATAAGACCATATGAATCACTAACTCTGGCGTATTTGCCTAGTAATAATTAGTTTCTCTCTCCAGCTAATCACTGAGAAGATTTTTGGAGCTAAGAAGTTGCATACTTGGATATTTGTATATTTGGTATTACATATTTGAATAAGCCCTTGCTCAGTTCAGTCAAAGTATCAGTCAGTTAATCAGACATCTAATATTTATCTTTTTTACTTTTATTGTGTTAGGCAGTGCTAAAGTGGTGGGGAAGGCTGATTTTACACAAAAGGTATACCATATATCTTCAAGGCGCCAGGCCATAATCTCGACTAATTATGGCCCAGTGGAGTGCATACTCACACTATTGAGTGTTAGGAGACATCACTTCTGAATTACAATGTTGTAGGATCTTGAACAAATCAATTGGATAAGCATTCACTCAGTGCCCATCATGTGCTAAGCACTATTCAAAGTGAGAGACATTAACTGGAGAACAAGATAGATAAAGTCTCTGCTCTTACAGAGCATACATTCGAGTATGGAGAGACAACAAATAAACATGCAACACATACATTAACATTTTCAATAAATTCTATGACAAAAAGGGCTGATGAAAAAGAAAGTGACCAGAGCTGGGAGGAGGGGTGTTAGTTAGATTGGTTAGACAGGGAAGACCTCACTAAGCAGTAAATGACAAGGAGCCAACCAAAGACAGATCTGGGAACAGAAATCATTTCAGGCAAAGGAAATAATATTCCCTAAGTCAATAATGATACTTTTTGTATCAAGGAATAAAAAGGATAGTGCAGCTGAAATGTGGCGAACTAGAGTGTCAATATTAGTTGATGAGGTTGGGAACAAATCCTGTAGGGCCAAGGAGTTTGGATTTTAAGGGAAAGCTTTTGGAAGATTTTAAACATAAACTTGGTGAGCTATGATTATATGTTTTAAAGATCATTTCAAGGCTGCTGGGTGGAGAATGCATGCAGGAAGGCAAGAGTGGCAATTGCAGTGGATGAATTGAGAGCCAGTGATAATTTGTACTAGTGTAGAGGTGGAGAGAAGTACAGAAACAGCGTGTGGAAGTGGGTAATAGAAACAAAGGAAGGAAACAAATGTTAATTCTAAATTATTGCCTTGAGCAACTAGATGGATGATAGATAGAGATAAGCCACCAACATTCTTGTACTTTAGTTTTCTTTTTTTGCAAAGCAAGTTGGATTACATAACTAAAATGTGTAACTCCAGATCTAGCATGCTGGATGTGGATAAAATTGTGTCAATTACAATTTCAAGGGGAGGTGATAGTCAATGAGAGATAACTATAAAATCTTTGTTTAAATTTCTAGAAATAATATACATATTTAAGTGTGATTTCAGAGCAGTTGAGTGTTTGGAAAACTCTGGATGTTTGGCATTGTGAAGACTAAGCGGTCTTTTCTTGGGTGCCTCAAGCCTGTTCAAACCTTTCCTGCCTTAGGACCATTTTTTCTATTTGTCCTCTTGGCCAAACACCACATCCGGTTCTTTAGAGGACTGACTCTTATTTGAATGAATGAATGAATGAAATAAGAATACCCAAATATATAACTTTTTACAATTTATAAAGTATAATGGTAAGTCAAATAAGGGCGTTGATCTGAGAGGTATGGGGGTGTTTTTCCCCCCATTTGTCTTCTTTCAATTTATAATTCTTTTCAGTTTTTGAGAGGAGGCTCAAATGTGTTACAGAGCATTCATTAAAGTATAATCAGCTGGAATGAGGGACTGGTGGGTAAAATGTGCTCAAAGGAGAAAGAGAATGGTAGGGAATAGCCATTTCCAAATAATTAGATACTTGATCACAACTGGAGGAGCTTCTGGGGGGTTTTTTCTGTGAGGAGGAACAGCTGCCAGCAGTGTTAGAGGCAAAACGACTGTCTGCACTCCTTCCCAGTCATAACCTCCGAAAGAAATCCCCATCAGATCAGGAGTACTATACAAGACAACTGGAATTTCCCATCTCCTTTGGTATTATTTACGTATCTGAAGAACCTCTGGAACTTAGTAGCTGAGGTTTCCTGAGTTTCAAAATTTGGACATGTTTTCATCGTTATTTCCTAGAAGTTCACATTCTCTTTTGATTTCACTGAGACATGACATACTTTCTTCATTTCCGGGCTTTGGCCTGGTGGTTGGCTGGTGATTGCCACACATCATTTAAAAAAGCATGAAGTAGCACTGTGGATTTTCTTCTATGTTGTAAGAATTTCTATTCTGTTTTTAAGGAGGAAAGAGTTCCCCAAGTGAAGGCCTAGATCCAAAAGAGATACCCAAAGTAAAACCCTGGAAATAGCCCAAGGTAGACATAAATATCCTTTGCAGATATAAATGTCTAGCACGCATGAAGGCTATTAAAAGAAAACTTTTCTTGGCAGGCCTATTTCGTGTTCACCCTGGGGTACAATTGCTTACAAATTAGTGAGATCCTATTCAATTAGTCCTTCTCAGTACAGATGATGAGGCCATCCACCATGTCATAAAAACACATATCATAGAATTTCAGTTTTTTGGAGATAAAACATCCAACATGAATTTTAAAAGTCTGTCAATAATTTTATTTCTCTGTAATATGTGACCATTCTTATTTTCAATTTCTTTCTAATAGATCTGGTGAGGTTTGACATATAAGAGAGGCTTCCAAAAATAGAGATTTGTCTTCAATCATAAAACAACTATTTTTGACTCTAGGACTAGACATAAAGTAGCAGGATTGATAATTACTCATGTGCTTGATTTTATATTTTCTATTTCTTGCCTCTTTTCACATCTCACCGCAAATTATGCCTATAACTTAGAAATCGACTTGAACCCTATAAAAAAGAAAGACTTTTTGCTGAGCATTACCCAGCTTAATGGACAATTACTCATTTTTTTTTACAACATAGGACTAAAATCAGAACCATACAGAGCATCACTAGAAAAGTCTTCCATTTAAAATCTATCCATTTCTTTGAACTGCCACGATTTTCTCTCCTTCTAATTCACATTTTTCCTCCTTGTCCAGAAGCATACTATACTAGTTTTCTACTGCTAGTGTAAAAAATTTTCACTAATTTGCACTTAAAACAATACAAATGTATTATTTCACAGTACTGTAGATCAGAAATCCATATTTGCTCTGCTGGTTTCTCTGTTCTGGGTTTCACAAGGCAGAAATCAAGGTGTCAATCTGTTTGGCCCCTATTAGGAGACTCTAGGAAGAATCTGCTTCCAAGCTCATTCAGGTTGCAGGCAGAACCCAGTTCCTTGATGTTGTAGGATTACAGTCATCATTTCTATGCTTGCTGTTATCTGGAAAGCACCCTATCTCCCAGAGGCCTATCTTTAGTCCTTGTGTGTGGGCCCCTGAAGCTCAGAGCTAGCAACAGTGCCTCAAATCCTCCTCACACTTGGAATCTCTCTGGCTTCCCCTGTCATTGCATCTCTTTGCCTCCCTCTCCTCCTACATCTTTATGACTCATATCACAGAAATTTCTCTCCTCTTAAAGGTTCACGTGATTAGATTGGGCCCACCTGGATACACCAGGATAATCTCTGTCTCTATTAAGGTCCATAACCTTAATTACATCTGTGAAGTCCCTTTTGCGATGTAATGCAAGACATTCATAGTTTCTAGAGATTAGGGCATAGACATCAATATTCTATTTACCATACATACCAAGTTTAGAAATCCATTCATTCATCCATCATGGATTAATCATGCAGGATTTAAATCTAGATGCTAAGAGTCCAAAGAATACCTACAGCTTAGAACATGGCTTAGTTTTAGAAAGAGCCGGAGACAAGGCCGAAATTGAGAGGAGGGAAATAAGGCAGATGCTCAGGATTTTGGATTTGACCAATTTGGTACTCAAATTAGAGTGCTTCACAGGCTCTTCACCGATGCTTGAGGTTTGCAGCAGAATGGCAAAAAAAAAAAAAAAAAAAAAGATACAAAGGCAGGGGTAGCGGGAATGCATCTGATCTTCTTTTTAGGGATCACAACCTCCAGTAGTGGCATCAATTTAAGTGATGTGCTTGCTTTAGTCATAATTGATTTCTAAGTTGGAAGATAGCTGAATTTAAGATGGGTGGTCAATATTGGAGAATCTAGCTCTGAAAAAAATGTGCTTAAATGAATAACTTAAGACCAGATGCTTTCCATTTTTTCCACAGTCCTCTTCACATCAACTCTGTCTTCATCAACTCTTTTATCAATACTAAACTCGTTTGGACTGGATAGTCTGAAACATATTTTCTTATCCACCTTCCATTCCCCTAGAGGCATACTTTTTCTTACAGTCATTGTCTTCTTAATTTTCCTTTGAAGAATTTAAAATCTAGTAATCGAGGGTGTACTGTACATCTGACTTTATCCTTACCCTAATCTGAATCTAGAAGCCTTGGACAATGCCTGATACAGTGCATACTAGAGAAATAATAAATGACTGAATGTTATATCTTTCCCAAAGGTAAATGGTCATAATTCTTTCTTCATCAAATATTCCCTAGAGGCTGATATTAATCCCTTTCTTTCTTCAGTCTTCTTGGAGGTACAATTAGCAAAAATTCCTTAGATCTTTTCCTTAGCAGGATAAACATTCCCCTAGATGTCCATGTGTCCTCTGCATGGTGACAACTATTATGACTTTCCTATGCATTGGCTATTTCTCTTATTTCCGATAATAGCATCTTGATTTTCCTTGGGGAAAATTGCAATCCCTACTCTTAGTCTATAAGGTTGAACCTTCTCTGAACTCTAAGTGTGATTATTTGACTTAGATTTGGCCAATTAGAGCCAATGATGCTTGATTCTGTGACTATTTTTAGAAGTGTAGGGAACAAAGAAGTTCTCTTTCTGCTGGACTTAAGCTGTGAAGATATGAGCTGGTGCATTAGCATGGTGGAAGGGGATTTTAGGACCTATTCCGTGAGGCAATTGCAGCAGAAGATAGATGGTGTTTAAGTCTTAGGAATGGAATTTGAGGTCCTGGATCCAGACAGTCTGCTCTTAGATTTTTCAGGTCTGTGAGCCAAAGAATTTTTTTTTATCCTTAAATCAATTTGAATTGGGTTTCTGTCACTTTCAGCTAAAAGCACCCTAATGGATGCACAGGGACACATCTCATGATATCATGCCTTATCCAAGCTGTAGTTAGATTATTATATTTACACCTGAATGCCCATCTATGCTGCCTGATTGGAAGCCTTCTGGGAGCCGTAACCAGCTTTGTATTATTAATAAATACTGTAATTGCCTTAGCACCCAGTTCGTTGCCTGATACATAGACATCCTCTCCCTCACTGCAAAAAAACTACATCTATCTATTTCAGGAATGAATGGGTAATAACTGATGATTTTTATCCTCAACTGTATTTTTTTTTTACAGACTTTGTTTTTCTCTATTGGTACCTCTTGCTATAGTGAGTTTGAAATGGAAGTGCAGAAGTTACTGGAATCCATAAACAGATGAAATGGCTATCCACAATTGTTTAAATCCACCTGGTTATCTGCTGGTCACAACATCATCCTCATTTAGGCAAGACAACAAGATCAACTCTAAGAAAAAGAAAATAAAACAAAGATTAGTGAAGTTTAACATATCAGCATACTCTCAAATAATTGTCTTGTAACTCCATTCAGCTACAGCATAAAGAATAGAGATTAGAAAATATCTGGACAATTTACATCAAAATGTCCTGATTTTTGAGAGAAGAATTTATCAGAGCTGTACAGCTTGAGACCATTCATACGTTGGCTCACATACTGAATGTATCATCTAGTAAGTGTTCACATCTCTTTTGTACTTTGTGGGCGACAGATTTGCTAAACAGGACCCTAAAAAATTTCCTTCAGAAGAAACGTATCAGCTTAAAATCTCTTTCATGAAAGTGGTAATGAAATCCCAGGTTCCTGTTATGTTTTTGGACAGTCTACAGATCCCAGGTGCCATCACGAATCAACCATTAAATAACTGACCCATATCCACCCAAGAGTTTTTGTGGATGAACTTCCAAAAACACAGCTATTTATAATTGGAATTTTAAATTCTGTAGAAAAGGAGCTCTATTCCCTTCATTAACTCATTAATTAAGCTCCAAATTTTTAGAGTCAGCATGTTTTTAATCACCACATTGTATGCCTTTAATCTTGAGGCACAAAACAGTGCCGAGTACTCACATTTTTGCCAGTAATCTTTTCTTTAACAGTGGTTTTATTTTTGTATGGGGAAAAAGATGTGTTTGGAGGTATTGACCTCAGGAATGTTAAAAATACCGTAATAATGCTTTATCAAGTTGACAAATTTTTATTATGATTTATTTTCATAATATTTCACGTTTTGTCCACTTAATTCCAAAGGGCAGTGCAATTAGAAGTTGGAATTTAACTTATTGGATTGAAGGAGGAAGGAGACTCACCCTCAGGAAGTTTTGTACTAGCTCAGACCACCTCACACCCACTTCAAAATCTGTCAAAGCCCAGCCAATCAGAACTTTACAACATCGTTTCCAAGCGTGGAATGGCTAGTTAAAATCACCCCAGTCTTCTGTATTACATACAGAGTTCTCTTGTCTGCCAATATGAATGGTTGCTATCATTACATCAGCCTCCAGTGACTTCAATACATGAATGGCTAGCTTACGGTCCAAGAGTGGATGGGCTTTTCTGTCTTTTTTCAGAGGCATCTGCCAACCAACGGGAACAGACAGACAAAGCTATCTTTAAGTATTCTGCCCCATGTGATGAATAGGCAATGCCTAAAAAGAGCTCAAGATGAGACTGTGAGAACATGAAGGACACCCATAGGCTACTGAAAACCTCCTTCCAGTAAGAGAGCTCTTCTCATATATAGGAATGAAAGCAAATTCAACTGAAAGCAGAGCTGTGTCTACTTGACTTTGAAGGGGAGGCTTGATAAAAGGGAATAGTGGAAACAATTCAAGAAGCTATAGGGACACAAGGGTGCCTGTTATCTGTGAATGGCCCTGTTTACTCAAAGTAAGGAGAGAATTCCCTGATAGCTAGGGGGAATTAACTTGGGAGACATAATATGTGAGCTCCACTTCTTTCTCAAGCACTCTTTTCATTGCTTTTATTTCATTTTAATGTCATTCCATTATCAAAATAATATCAGCTCAGTGCAGATAACTAAACAAAGAAAAACATAAAGAAGCAGAAACTTATCTGTAATCCCAGTGAACACAGGGAATTACTGTTATCATTTCTGGCACATTTCTTTCCAGTTTTGTTCCTATTTTTTTGTGTTTATCAACATGACATCGGGCTAAAAAGATGAAAATATCCTTATTTTATATCAATTTTTGTATACTGCTTTTTTGAACTTTGTATTATTAGCCTCTTAGTCTATATCATTAAAAATTTCTATGAGCATTATTTCAATAGTAAAAAAGTAGTACAAATAATTTATGGAATTGTATAGATGTTCTGTAATTTAGTTGTGGCCTCAGGGATATTTTTATCATCAAACATTACAAATCATACAAAATATGAAAATAAATATCTTTTCTTAACTCCAACATAAATATCTGTGTCCCCCAATATTTTGAAACACTAAGGAGTATCTGATGTGCTGTCACCTCCATTTGAGACTCACTCTTGTAATGATCCATAGGCTGAAAGCAATGGGGTGGGTAGCTCATTACAGTTTATTCTTGAAGAACTTGGGGGTTAGGGGCACTGGCCCCCCAACACAGTCAAAAATCTGTGTATAACTGTTGATTCCTCAAAACCTTAACTACTAATAGCCTACTGTTGATCTGAAGCCTTAAGGATAACATAAGCAACCAATGAACATTATGTTGTATATGTATTATATACTGTTTTATTACAATAAAGTAAGCTAGAGAAATGGAAGTGTTATTAAGAAAATTATAAAGAAGAGAAAATATATTTACTATTAATTCAGTTTTCATTTTCATCGTCATCGTGTTGAGTAGGCCGAGAAGGAGGAGGAAGAAGAGGTGTTGGTCCTGCTGGTTCAGGCATGGCAGAGGTAGAAGAAAATCCACATATAATTGGACCCTCACGGTTCAAAACTGTATTGTTCAGGGATCAACTGTATATATATATATATATATATATATATATATATATACACACATGAATACACACACACACACACACATACTTATACACACACACTTCAGGCATATTTAATTAGGAGAAAAGAAATCAATAGATCTATGCAAAAAGATGAGCACTAACTCTTGAGCAATGGAAATATAGTTAAAATAAGCTTATAACCTTGGGAAAAGTAAATAATCATTGATATGTATATAGTAAAAGTTTTTAAAATATAAAATCAGATTTATTCTTTTGGATTCAAAGACCGAATACACCAAATCCTTTAAAATATTTAAAATATTTCACACTAAATGAGGTAAAGACATCAGTTTATCTACAGTGTCTACTAATTGATGTTACATGTTTTATTTGGAGTTGTTTATATCATATTTCAAATGAAATAAAGGCAGTTTAAAAAAAAAAGGTTAAAAAAAAAAGAAAAACCATGGTGAATTATACCAATTTCTTTTATTCCATCAAGTCCTCTACTGAATTCAATACCATGGCAATCAGCAAATGGGCAAAGATTCCTTTACATTTTATCTGTTTTTCCATTTGAGTAGGAAATGTGCCTTATAAAAAGTATCCCTAAATGATGCAGAGAGAGAAGCAAAATGTCTGGCTAATCCACATGCACACTGAATGACCCATTGCCTGAAAATGGAAAAAGTGACCACAGGAATTTAGCTTGAAATACTTCCTACCACCACCAAGCCAGAGCTTGTCATATGCAGGGGAGGCCGACGGAAAGAGAAAGGTCTTGTCAGACACACATTTATTCATTTGACATGTTACTTCCTCATGTAATTTTTTGTTTAGTCAGAGACTGCATTGATTCTTATAAAAAGATATGTAGAAGGTGGAGCCAAAATCCTTGACAAAGCAAAAGTAATGAGTGCTCAGACATAAGCTTAGAATGCCCAAATTGACCAGAAAGAAAAGGAACCCAGGCTTATCATACGCATTGACCACAGAGCAGGTGGAGGATAAAGCTGTTTGTAGACATTCCCACTTAAATGATCACATTTTTCTGATTATGAGATGTGGCACTTGTTATCTCCATCGAGGAGCAGAGAAGGTCCTTGAATTCACAGTGAAAATACAGAAAAGCCACATCTGGAGGACTTGGGTGCTGCCCCAGGCTCATATTTACAATCCTTTGGCCATCTAGCCCTTCTCTGGAGCCCACATGGAAGCTGTCTGAGCAAACCTACAGAGGACTGGTGATGATAGTGTGGACACACCCAGGACTCTCCCAGATACATCCCATTGATCAATTCAAAGCAGCTGGAACTGTAATGCCAAGCAATCTGGAAATGGAAATGCAAATTGTTCTCAGCCTACATTTTACCAGAAAAGGGTTTACCTCCAAAGATGCTCAGTAGTTGGTCTCTGGTTAAAAGAAAGAGCAAATGAAAAAAATGCTGACGGCTATTTTGTTCTGAAGTGTAGGGAGCTTCCAAATATTTGAACCATCTGCTTATAAAGAATTGCCCTACATATCATTTAGAACTTGCCAATATTTTAAAGAATCCAATGCATCTAGATCTCAAACCGAACTTGGCATAATGTAGCCACCTTCCTTCTTCTCCTGCTTATCCTGCTCCTCTTCCTCCTCTTCCTCCCTCTCTTCCTCCTCCTTCTTCGTCTTTTAGTATTAATAATTTAGAAAATAAACTTCAACACAATGGCTTCTCTAATTGTTTAAACTTATAAGCAAACAAATACCATGATTTATAGGCAAGCAAAATATGAAGACTACAATCAAATACAACCACAAACCAGCTACACTGGCACTTTAAAATGCATGCAGACAAGTTATGGTGCTGTAGGATAGTTAATAAACCTGGTAAGCTCTTCACGTAAACTGCTGTAATTAATGAAAGCAGGTGAACCAAAGTTTTGATTTTTATTTCTTTTAATGTGTTACATCTTCAAGATCTATAATAATTGCTCACCTTTCATATATTATCATTTGGTTTAAGGATAAAAGACATAAAACCTAAAGAATCAAAGTTATAGGAACTATGATTTTTTTAATCAATATTTATTTATTTTATTATTATTTTTTTTTTGAGACAGAGTCTCTCTCTGTTGCCCAGGCTAGAGTGCCATGGCATCAGCCTAGCTCACAGCAACCTCAAACTCCTGGGCTCAAGCAATCCTACTGCCTCAGCCTCCCGAGTAGCTGGGACTACAGCCATGCACCACGATGCCTGGCTAATTTTTTTTTTTCTATATATATTTTTTTAGTTGTCCAGATCATTTCTTTCTATTTTTTAGTAGAGACGGGGTCTCACTCTTGCTCAGGCTGGTCTCAAACTCCTGACCTTGAGCAATCCAGCCGCCTCGGCCTCCCAGAATGCTAGGATTACGGGCGTGAGTCACCGCGCCCGGCCTTTAATCAATATTTATTGAAATTGAATGCCTTCTATAGATCAGCCACTGTGCTACAGGCTTTCCAATTTGTAAATTTTTGGGTAACATAAAACAGAACATTCCAACAATGGGCACAGACTAAGATGGGAAATATTATCCTAGAAAGTTGCTTCTGTCATTAGAAATGCAGAAGAGAGGAAGGGCAGTGCGTCAGGGTTCCCTGTGGGCGGCGGTTTCTGCATTGATCAGAGATTGAACAAGATGAAGGCTAAACTAGTTCCTAATAAAAGATTATCAGATTCTACTCTTTAAACACCATCAGCACAGACCCACAAAGATACTATATTCATAATAAAATATTTTAGAATAAACATTTTAAGACTAGGACCCTAGATTGTCTGTCAAAGGTGATGATCTCCTCAACTACTGTGAACCATCTTACCTATAGCCAACGTCTACAACATAAGCTAGCTGGCCTCTGTATCTAAGGTTACTGAGTTCTACTTATGGACTCTCCTTGCTAACTCTCTTCTGTAACTTATTCATTCCACAGATATTTAGTTTATGTCTGACGTTTTTCCCTGCAGACCCCACCCTGAGAAAGACAGGCAGGCCCCTGCATCATGAGGCTCATATCTTGCCTAAACAGCCTTTTCACCTGGGCTCTCCCAGCTGCTGAAGGACCTGAGACCATCACAAAACTTGACTTGCCTGCCCCATAGGTGAAACCATGATTTTCAGAGGGGACAACAAGGAAATGGGGAGCATATAGGTCATCCAGACCACTGTCAGGTAGTAAATAAGAAGAAAACTATCATTATGAGGACAGGCATGCTAATATCTTGAGCCCAATAAATGAGCAGCCAGGAGTTAGAATCTAGAGTGAGGAAAAGAAAGAAATTGTTGAGAATGTTCAAATGTGCTCCTCTGGTCCAAGAATAGCCAATCATCATAGCTTAGAATAGTTCTTGAGTTTTTTCTAGACAGTCCTACTTTACTTCCCAACTTTTGGAGGCCTCCCGGAATCTTCAACCTATAAGCCTAACTTTATGTTCAAACCCAACTGCATATCAGTTCTTCTTTCAGGACTTAAAACAAATCTACCTTTCCCACCTCTTGGTCAATGCTCTGCGGTCTTTAACTTAAGACAAATGAAGATACAAGGCATGAGTCCAAGACACCTGAGACACATAGTTCATGATTAAATTTCATTGTTAATAACAGTGAAATGCCAAATGCTATCCTACAAATATGTAGCTGTCAGGAAGACATGAGGAGATCAGTCTGGGGTGGGTCCTGTTTGTGAGAAATCAGAAGGTTTTAGTTACACTACTGTTAAAGGGGAAAGAGGAGGAGTAATGAGGGCAGAATACAGACTCAGAAACAAACTTTCTCTAGGATGTAATTGTTGTGAGGTTAGGGACAAATTCCTTTCTTGTAACCCAGACTCACACAAGTGCTCTACAAAGACTTTTCGGATCTTTAGCATTTTGTAATAGCATCATCTCAGTGGGACTTTCAGGTAATAGTAAAGGTTTGAATGATAAATTGGTAAATAAATGAATGAATAAGTGAGTGGATTATAGAGCTCATTTGGTCAAACATCTGTGTGTGTGTATGTGCATGCGAGCACACATGTGTAAAATTGTTCATTCATGTTGAAACCTTCTTTAAGGTTCTTCAGACAAATTGTCACATTACTAGCAATATTTTGGGATACCTATACAGTGTCTGGCCTTGGCTGTCTGTAGATTGAACATTGAAGATTACAATTTTTACTTAGCAACTCATGTATTGAAGTGATGGGTATTTTACTGGGGAGTAAATTTAAATAACATGGCCTGTGAAGCAGTTGTGAGTTAGGAGAAAGGCAGATGTCTAAGCATCAGTCACTTTCACTAGAAAGTGAGTCTATCTAAGCCAGAGTCCCTCACTTCTGTGTGTGGTATTATATTCCTTCATTTCCATTTCTAATGCCACAGGGCTGCTGAAGTTAGGAAAATACCATTTTCTATGTTAAAACAAAATGATGCTGACAGTTAGGAAGCAAAAAATCAAACATAATTTTAATGAACATGAAGACTAAGTGAAGAAAGTCTAGATAGTGAGATTTCCTAGTAAGAAAAATAGTATTATATAAATTAAAGAGAATGATGTCAAAAGTGGTGGTAACTGAGATCTCTAACATTAGTAAGTCTACTATATGCTCTTTACAAAAACAAGGAAATACATTTGTGAAATTATTTTAGTAAGTGCTTTAGGCCAGTGGTCCCCAACCTTTTTGGCACCAGGGACTGGTTTCATGAGAGACAATTTTTCCATGGACCCAGGGGCTGGGGGGGATGGTTTCAGGATGATTCAAGTACATTACATTTATTGTGCACCTTATTTCTATTATTATTACATTGTCACTTGCCACTCACTGATAGGGTTTTGATATGAGTCTGAAAGCAATTGGTTTATTATGGTCTCTGTGCAATCAAACCTCTCTGCTAACGATAATCTATATTCACAGCTGTTCCCCAGTGCTAGCATCACCGCCTCAGCTCCACCTCAGATCATCAGGCTTTAGATTCTCATAAGGAGGGCGAAACCTAGATCCCTCACATGTGCAGTTTACAGTAGGGTTCATGCTCCTGTGAGAATCTAATGCCACCGCCAATCTGACAGGAGGTGGAACTCAGGCAGTGATTGAAGGGATAAGGAGCGGCTGTAAATACAGATGAAGCTCCGCTTGCTCACCAACTGATCACCTCCTACTGGGCAGCCTGGTTCCTAACAGCTCAAGGACCAATACCAGTCCATGATCCAGCAGCTGGGGACCACAGCTTTAGCCAACATAAAATTGTCTCATTCGTTGAGTAGTAAGGTGTTAGTAAAGTTTAAAAGGTCATCATTTTGGATTGCAAATTATTTTTAATGGAAATATGACTTAGGACTTTCTACAAATGGTTATATATAATTATTATGTATGAAACCATACATAGTAATGAAATTACATGTCTATGTCATCTATATACATATATGTATATATATACATATATACACATAATCATGAAGAGCTCTCTTAACTTTTTGCTAAGATTTATTTCAAGTATTTAGAGATTTTCAAAGTCATGACATTTTCCCTTCATGATTGTCACAGCTTTGAATAAAGCTACTACTCTCCAAAATGTTTTCAAATATAAGGACAGTAGCACCAATATGTTCGGAATGAATTTAGGTAAGTAAATCAAGGATATTTTATCTCCATTTACATATTTATTTATTCACCAAACACAAAACATTCACCTATGTCAGTTACTAAATCTCCATAGCCCTTGCATCTTTGAAGATCAGAATTAAGAACAATTCAACTCATTCTAACAAAAATTTGTTTGCCACCCGTAGCGTACCAAACACTTTGCTAGGTGCCTGGAGTATAGCAATAATTTTTATGCTATGTCCCTTTATGGATAATATTGTAAAAAACCATCGAATTGGAATGGTTGATGTTGATTCACTAAAGAGAAGACAAGCCAAAGTATTTCCTTTGTGAATCACTCTTATCCATCTGGGGTGGAGACACTTCATTCCACTAAACCTCATCTTCTTTGGCAAGCACACAAATGGGTATTCTCTCTCACCACTATGGACAGTGGCAACCACAAGTGGAGATTTGGAATGTCTAGGAGGACAGCTCATGCATGGTGGCTCTGAGGTCATTTAACTGAACCATGGAGATAGGGACACATATGTACATTTCCCCTAAAACACATCTTATGGATTTCATTAAAAATGGTGTATCCTTAATTTGAGGAGATTTGCTTCTATTTTTTATTTCCCATAGAAATACAATGCACACAATAAAACGGGAAAAAAAATTGAGTTATCCAGGTTTTGAATGCCACAGGTAGTAGATTGTATCGTTGTTCCCATATACACTGCTTTCTTCTTAGAAGATCATGCATCCCTTTCTCTTGCTATGAGACTTGCTCCTCCCTGTGGGAGGAGCATACTTCCCACCTCACTGAGGCAGGTTTGGCCATGTGAGTTTTGATCAGTAAATGAATGAATTGTGTGCAGAGGTGACTTGTGTGCCATGTGAGCAGAAACTTTAAGAACTGCCACGTGATCAGACAGTAACTGCTCCTTCAGCCTGGATCCCAAAATGAATAAGATGGGGCAGAGCCATAGACTGGAGCAGAGTTGTAGCTGATCTGTGCTGACATTCACTGACACAAAATGTGAGGAAGACTTATATAATAACTGCTGTAATCTACTGAAATTTAGATATTGTTCTTGTAGCATTACAAAGTGAAAGCTAAGTGATAAACCACATAATCAGAAGTTTGCATGTTATTATAATAGTAATGCCTAACTTCATTAGGTCATAGATATCATCATACCTACTTTATTTTAGTTCACTTTTAGTTAATCCTTTGTTCATCACTCTGCCAATAATTTTAGGAAGCCTAGTCTCCTCCTTTTGAGACCTTCATTTCAACCCCATCCGATTACTTTCAATTACTCAAGAACCCTGGGCAGTATAATCTGTTCTGTACAAAGAAGACCAGTCCTCTAGACAGAGAAGGAAAGAAAAACACAAAAAATCTCCAATAAATTCACTAGCATCCATGCTTCCTTCACTGCCACATGATGTAGCTATTGAAGATTAGGTCTGCCTGGCCAAATGGATATTTGTCCACTGATGCCGAGTCGTTTGTTGCCCTACATCTCTGCCATAGGCACATCAACTTTGTTTTATACCTACTTGCTCAGCCATCTTTTCTCAAAATGCAATCACACGCTGTGCTGGAAGTAACCATTCTTCTCTAACCCTTGGCCCCATATTGAATTTAGGCTACAAGGCCACATACTCCTTGCTTCACAGGAAGTCTCCTCTGTGTCATGGTGACCTTTATAGCCAGGGGACCCCAATCCTCCATGGGAAGCTTCTCAAACATTGAGTCACAGAGACAGTTTCAGATTAGCCCTATGACCCACAAACAAATAGTCCTTTTACAGACATTCTGAAGCCCCCTGCAAATACTGTCATCCATTCACACAAATAAAAGGCAACTTGTGGGACTGTTCATAGGACAAACAGTGGCACCACCGAGATGAATGACTATGTCTCTGCATATATACTGATATATATGGAAGATTCCCTTAATTTAAAAAATGTACCTTCTCACATTAATGTATGTCATTCCTGTCCTATCATCACACCCATGCCACTGTTGCATCACTAATATTTAGCAGAATGCTATATATTAGGTGCTTCATAAATATAAGTTGAATAAATGGAGAAATATTAATTACAGTAATCAATAAGATTATAATGGACTAGAATATTTCTGCTCTACATTTCCCCATGTATAATGATCTTCCCTTATTTTCTACTTCTTCAAGTGCCCCTAACTCTTGAAACTAAATATCTGAAATTGTTGGGAGGGCATTTCAGAAACAGTGAAACTTAGACTGAGTCTTAGAGTATTCATAAAAGCTCTCCAGACAAACTTTAATGTATGATGCAAATACAAGATAAAGATAAAATATACAAATAATACTTATTGTATTCGTGTGAAGTCATTATGAAACTTGGAGTGTCTCTTACTTCCTTATTCTATAATGTAAAAAATAAAAGTTTAATTTATTAATTCTGAATTATAACCATATAATAAAAGAACTTTAAAAATTTGTTATCCAGGTTTTCTTAGATGATAAAGCAAGTGAAGTGTCTTACAGTTTAAAAACATGTACTTCTGACTAATACACCATTAAAATCAATAGATAACCACTGAGTTTTCAAGTCTTTCTGCTTTGTAAGCAACACTATGAGAAAGGATGTATTTCAATCAGGACTTTCTTTGCTCCAAATGAAATACTGTGTGCTATTGCATACATGATAAAAAAAAGGTTCTTCAAAAATGTTTAAATTGTTATGATTACTTCATTTTATTCCATTCCCTGAGCATTTTATTTATATTCACCATCTTGAATGAAAAAACACATAGCCAAAATTTCTGGATGAAATATAAGAAGCAAACAAACAATAATGAGGTGACATATGTACATTGTCACATGTGTAAAGTCTCTATTGTGGTTCATGTCAGGACACCTCAGGTGTTGATAAACTGTTTTGCGTTTTTTATTCGTTCAGGGTTTCTCTGAGGTTTATATCACCTAGCTAATGATTTTGATATGAGAAAATTAGGAATCCAACATCCGCTCTTTACTGGCTAATTGTGCAACATTTGGCCAATAACATCAATTCTCTGGGCCTTTATTTTCATATGTGCAAAATACAGATAATAATATACAACTCAGGGTATTCTGTGTGAATCAGTGATAATATATTTGTATTAAGCATGATACTCAGATTGCAAGAAACAGAAAGCTTACATAAATATAAAAACTTATTTCAGTTAATCAAACAACAATAAAAAACACCATCAATGAAGTTACAGAAGTGGATTCAAACCATTAGATTATCACTTCGTCCTCTCAACAACCTGCCTCTTTTTAGGTGGGACTGTGTTCTGTCAAGATCATCATGCTCAGGAATTTAAAACCAAGATTTCAGACAGCTCAGAGCTGACATTCTCATAAATTTCAGGAATACAGAGCAAAGAAGTTCTGTCCAATTAACTCCAGTCATTGGAATTCTGGGAAAGAAACTTAATTGGTCCTACTTGTGTCACATGCTCATTTTTGGACCAATCAGCAGGGGTTAAGTGGATGGAATATTGTGATTGGCCCAGCGTTTGTGATGTGTCTAAACCTGTGATAGGGAATGTGTGATCTGCAACCAAAAAGGGGGAGGTTGTGAGACAAACAAAAACAAAGTAACTTCTTCACTATTGAAAGCACCTGACATAGTATCAACTAAATATTCAAAAATAATAAATGTAATATTAATAAAATTAATTTTAATTTCCTGGGTCAACCAATTAATTATCTTAATTATGGTCTATGGGCCGCTCCTGTATGTTCATGGTAGTAAGCCTGAGAGAAACCTGAGAAAAGAGAGCTGGATGTGTTCATTCACACAACCTGTTCAGCACAGCATCCACTGCCACTAGGTTAGAGCTTGTCCTGCTGACAGCGGACCATGTGCAACATCTTTATTTCCAAAGAGAAGAGCATTACTACTCTTTGAGATGTCAACATGTGGATTAGAAAATGAGAATGTACAAAGGAAACTAAAGACTCCACTGACCCTTTAATTCAAAGTAAACTGCAATCTGCTGGAGAATGCTGAGGTCATTTTGACACACCCAGCAGTAATGAAAAAATCATTCCTGCTTTATCGCATGCTAGCTGCGTGTCCGTGGTTGAGTTATGAACTTGTCTGTGCCTCAGTTTTCTTAATGTTTACATGGGGGTACCTAGATTTTCCTAAGTATTTTTGGTCAATTAAATGTAAATGACTTAAAAGAAAACTTGCAATTATTGTTATTATTATTGTTATTAGTAATAACATTGCCATCATAGATTTTTCCTGAATGAGAAATCTCGACTCCAATGTTTGGGCATCTATGTGTAAGGATTAATTGATTTTGAAGAAAATATCATTTGCCATATTCATGCCCTAGTGTAATAGTAAACATCGGGATGAGAAAACAAAATTGTAAACTAGCGAGCGATTGGTGTTCTTTTAAGTGTACACATGTTTGAGGTTGCTTAAGCAAAGCATTTATCTGTTTGAACTATGTTCTGTCTAGATGTTTGACGTGGTGTAGCCATAACCATTTTAACACTTTGGGAAAGTCAAAAAGAAAAGCCGAGGGATTATTTCAGGGTAAGTTTGATGATGCTGGGGTTTTTTGCTGATTTGCGTGAAAACACAAATAATAACTTAATGCAACCAACAGAGTTTAGATAGAAATGTCTGTAGTAAACACTGTAGTATCCCTTTCAGATCCACTTTAACCTGCGGATACACCCCAAGCCCATTCTGTGAGGGTCCACTGCTAATGGCTCACAGATGTCCCCTTCCCTGGAGAATGTGTTCCCCTGTTGTCCACTGCTTCAGCTGGAGAGTTGTGCCCATCACCTGGGCACAATCCAAAGCCAATGACTGACTGATGTATTGATGGTATATAAAGGGCTATTACACTATGACATGAATACGGCAAATAATACTTTCTTCAAAATCAATCACCTGGAGAGTTGTGCCCATCACCTGGGCACAATCCAAAGCCAATGACTGACTGACGTATTAATGGTATATAAAGTGCTACCCTCTTGCCACAAACAAGCAACACAGCCAAGCAGTTAATGACTCAAGGACCTTCCTCTATGGACTTGGACAAAGCTAGACTCTATCTGAGACCACTTTCTTGCTCAGCACTTTCCCTCTCTCTATCCTGCTTTACTTGCTTCCTTATGAGCTTTTCTGCCAATGCTTCACTTTCACAGAAATTAGGGTCTCAGACTCAGCTTCTAGGGAACTCAGCCTAAGACAATCCTACAACCCATGCTGTCAAAGGAACCTGGAGTATAATTTGAAAATATCAAGTTAATACTTATGAGGAGCAATAAATCTCAGACATGCAGACTCTTAGGAAAAAAGACTCACAGAATTAATGCAGAAATCAATAAAGTGATGATAAGAAGCAAGACACTATCTCAAGCTGGGCATGGCATGCCCTGAAGCAAGGTAGCAAAGATTAGCAGTTTGCTGTTGGTTGGTATGTTGCTTGGCTGGTTTGATTGACTGATTGCTTAAGAGATGTCCATCATTCATTGCCTCTTCTTATTTGGGGAAATAACTATTTATGTGAAGGGTACAGTTCCCCATCTGAAATTGCCTGTGCAGAAGGCGTGCAGTTCTTTCTCTGCCTGATCCAGGAACCAGGACTTGGTTACCAAATCAGTTCTTGATCAAGCAGCCCTCTAATTCAAGACTTTAATGCTTAAGCCAGTTGCTAATAAAGGTATGGCTAAGAGTTCATACATGACAGTTTCTGTGGGTTTCCTACAGTGGGAGCCAATGATAGTGCCTAGAGATTCCAGCAGTGTCTGGGAGCAATGAGCATCATGAAAGCATCACTTCTGCTGGCCGGATTCTATGTTCTTCTGGTTTCTATCTACTCACCATGCATACTCCTCTATTTTCTCATCAATTGTATGAGCTCCTTATTTTTCCCAATGAAGTCTCTTTTCCCTTGTCAGAAACCAAGAAAACTTACTGATACAATACTTGACATAGATTTCCACAATGCCAACTTTTTACGAAGTTGGCAAATTACAAGGTTACAAGTATGAAGAGAAAAAAAGATTCATACAGATTAAGACAATTAATTGATTAGCAATAATAGGCTGACTTTGTCAACTTTTATTCTACTATTTTTTTCTGTCATGGTTGAAGTGTTGACTTGTTTGAACACCTATCATAAACTATGCACAGGCAGAAACGAACAGTCAACACGGCCCTGTCTTCAAGCATCATACAGTTTTACACATTTCAAGTAACTTAACAAATAAGTAAATGTATGTTCTCAGTTTTTGTTGTTGGCAATGCCAATATAGGACAGAATGATAAAGTGTTAACAGTAGAATCTAACTTAGTTTAGGGACGGTTACTTAGGGGTGATCTAAGTTCCATGTTAGCTATGATTTAATGAGGAGATAAAACTTAGGCATTCAGAGGAAACAAGAGGATGAAGACCCTAAAGTGGGAAAGAGCTTGGTGTTATCGCAGTGAAGGAACCAGGGAAAGACCGATGTGACTTTCCCAGAGGTGGGGGTGTCAGTGGTACATAACATGTCTACAGTGCTAGGCAAGAGTTTTGTAGGACCGTATATATTTTTCTTACGCTTTTGAGAAACAATTCTCTATAACTCTCCCTTAAAGAACCATATAAGTAGACTACTTTGAGTTAGGACTGTGGCTTCTGATAGAGCTGCATGTAAATTTGGGTGGGCAGGCTCTCTTGACAACCCAATAATGAGGGATGTAGAGAAAAAGTGGTTTGGGCAGGTGTTGGTATTGGAGCATTAGGAAGGGTGGAGCAGCAAGACAGAGCTTAGTCAGAGGGCAGGATCAAGAAACAGGGGCTCCTCCCTTAGACCAGCAGGCGGGGAGGAGGTCATGAGGAGAAGACTGATTTGACGTGGTGAACTGGACAGGGAAAGGGGATCTGCTGGCCAAAACAGAGCTAGAGAGTCTGAAGAGGGAGAGAAGGCAACACAGGAATGAAGCCAGGAATGAAGCCAGGGCCTTAGGCAATGAAGAAATAAAATCCCTGGAGGGCAATGCCTTGCTATAGAGAGCTGCCCACTCCAGCGGTCTGCTGCATGGGAGCAATGGGCAGCTTCAGCCCACAGTGGGTTTGTGCAGCTTGAAAAAGGTTTATCTCTTTAGTAGGTAAGCTTCCCTGGTGGGTGGCTGATTTACTCCAGTCCCCAAATTCATTATTATAATGTTCTTCCTCTCTTCTTATATCTTATCTTTTCCTGCCTTATCTCATCTGATCATCTCAGCCAAGGTTTTCACAGCAGAAAATCACACACAGACACACACAACTGAAAATCTGAGACACTGAGAATTGCTGACGTATCTCAGGCCACCAACCACTCTGTCAGAAACTTACAGAAAATAGAAACAAAGTATTGGAGAAAGATGAATTTTATGAAAAATTAAAGTGTCTCAGTTTTCTGTTTAATTCCACTGTCTACCTCCCTGTTAATGAGATGTGGCAAGCTGGGAAATTCAAAGCCTTCATTGTCTTTGTATCAGAGAGATACAGGGTCATGTGAAGAATAACAACTGCTAACAAATAAAATAAAGATTCTAGGAAAAAAAATAAATGAGTGTATTTGGGGATAAATATGAAAATAGGCTTATCAGTGGGTTACAATTGGAAAACAATAAGAGAAAGTAAACAATTTGTGAGAACTGACTTAAGAAAAACAATGATATTAATTGTAAACTAAGTGTCAGAGAAAATGTGTTGGCACTGTGAACTAATTGGATTGTAGACTCTAATCTCCCAAGGGAAGGGGTGGACACTTCAGCACATTAGAGGCAAAATTCTCACTGGCAGGAGTTGGGGTAAAATGACCTAATAGGTCTTTTCCAACTCTGATTTCTATCATTTGGCCTGGGAATCCTAGCCAGAAGTTGCACAATTAAGCATCTTTGTGGAAAAAAATAAACACAGAACTATCAGATAATACATATGCACCCTCACCCTCAAAAAAACGTAAAAGCAACAATCACACAACCAATAAAGCCACAGGATCCAGCCCAGAACAGCCCAGAAGAATAATTCTTGGCATGGACCATGGATAAATAGATGCTTTCATTCCCCTCGTTTTCTTAATCCTCAAATCTGAATGGACTGGGGTGGCAGGTTTTCAGGGGTGCTGGAAGGCAGGGGCTTTGCATAATCTCCCCTGAAGGTTTGCTCTGTTTGGAAGAGGTTATCCTTTGAAGATGACTGGATAGGATCCAGCAAGTTTTTTCCTACTCCCACAATCTTTTGCCCACTTTCCTTCAACCCTTCCACTTGGCTCTACCCATCTCTGGGAAAATGGGAAAATTATAACAAACCTTAGATCCTTTCTTGGAGAATTGTGAGTGGAGTATTATATCCTAATAGCCTGCTGGCAAATCCAAACCCTATTCAAAGAAAATCCACTTTGAAAACAGTCCGTAGAGATGTGGACGTTCCTGGGAAAACACATCTTCTCTTCTTACTTTTTGTTTTCTCCTTTTATCTGAGGGCTTAAGTTTTCTAGTTTCATGGTCTGATTTAGGGCTTCTGTTTTTCTGTTTTTCACCAGTGTAGGCAGAGCAGAATATATTATACAGAAGTGCCTGTGACTATTTTGACTGGAACAAGAGTATCACTCAGGCAAACTGGTGAAATTAGGGGAAGAATAGCTTAGTGGTTTGTAGTTGGAGAGCTAGCAACACCGAGTACCAACCTCACTTCTGAGTCTTTGCTTCCTGTCATTCTTGCCTTTATAAATGCCTATTTTGGGATTTTATCTCTGAATCATTGAAGTTAGGCAATCACAAAAAAAAAAAAAAAAAAAACCTGGCATGGATAGGTCTTACTTTGTATTTTCTCAAGAGAATGCTAACAGCTGCAACCTTTTGGATAAATGATGTTCATATTCTAGCTATGAATGAACTTTTTTAAGCCCACGAGTCATAATTACATTTTAAAGGTTACCCCTGTCTGGCTTGCTTCTCTTATCCCTTCTAGCTCTGCTCAGCTCCTCAGTGGACAACAAAGGGGGATAAAACTCTGTGTAAAACTGCTTAAGGGCAGTCACTCCAAGAGGAGGTTTTGCAACTATATTGATAAACCAAGGGAAGGTCCAGCACAACAAAAAATCTGACTTTCTTCTTCCATATCTTTCTTCTGGAGGAGGGAGGTATTTCTCACGTTTTCTATTATTAGTATGTATGACTTAATTTAGTCATTTTCACTCAACAAATAGTTTTGAGCAGCTATTATTCACCAGATGAACTAGACCCTGGAAATATAACATTGAAATAAAACAGAAATGAGATGACAGGTTTTAAAAAGAGAAATAAAATAAACAACAATTATATATAAAAATATGAAATAAGTTTACCGAGAAATAAAGACTGAATTTATGTAACCAAAACATTTGAACCCCCATAATATTCTGAAAGTGAAAAAAAAAAAAAAGAAATGAAGAAGAAAAAAGCATGAGGATGGAGGAAGGGAAACAAAGGAGAAAATGGTTTTTTGAAGTCATTTAGTTTTTATTTGCAAAAGACCCCAAAATTAAAAGTTACAATGTTGATTTTATTTCTTTTAAAAAACTAAGTATCTTTCTACTTCAACTACTAGCTTATTTACATAAACCAAACTTTTTTTCTAAAATAATCTCTTGGCAATGATTATTTTTATTTTTATAAATGAGCTTCTCCAATTATGTCATACATACGTTCCAGTGCATGATATCTCTTCTTTCTTAAAAGAAAATTTGAATTCAATGAATAAAGACCAAGTCCTTACCATTTTGAATGGAGTGTTATGGTAAATCCTAATTCCTTCAGGGAGTCTCTCTGACCATTATTGCTGGTTATGTCTGACTTAGTCCATCTCTACCCAATGATCACATACACACTAAGGAAGAAAACTCATTCATGTGAAATAGGCATACCCATAGTTTTGGGAAGTTATATTTTAAAGAAAAAAAACAAAACCAGGTTAATCATGAGAGTCTTTTTTAAACATAGCACTGTTCAGTCCAAGAATCTTCTTTTTGTATCATGTTAGAGCCTAAAATTGCAAATCATCTGTATGTGGCCTAACATCTGAGTTTACCATTAATAAGTTGGGTTACCAGGTTTGGTTGCAATATTCAAAATAAATTTAAAATGGTGAATGAAATTAATTTTGAATTATTGATTTTATTTTCACATCACTTCCCAAAAACATGAAAGTTAGCAGTGGTGGGTTTTAAGAATACTTTAAGAGTCAAATGTTTCTGAGAAGTTGAAACAAATTAAAAATTTTGTCCCTACATTGCTGCCTTCAAATTCTCATTTGAAGAAAATGTTTAAACCTGGCATACTAATGTTCAAAGGAATTCTAAGTTATATCATCTATTGAATGGTTATATTCAACCAATGCTCAAGGAAGATTTAACAAAGGTCAACTTAATTAAGCCACTCATAAAAGAATCTTCTTTAAATGTTTTTTTCTGAAATATATAGCCATGACAGCTCTATGTCACGATATTTTGATATAAGTTATTTTGGCAAATTTCACTCCAGGAAACAAACATAAAATTTTCTACTTTTTTCTATTTCTTTCTTTTTTGCTTTTAAAACTGTAGTTGGTAAAATATAATGTCACAAAACATTGCGATTTAATTCTATACCCTCAAAATAATACATATGCCTATTAATTGCTTATATATTTATTACTTGTTTGGTAGTCTTAGAACTATATCACATGACTCACTTCTCAAAAACTTATGAAAATGAAAAAATAACACAAAGAGAGAAAAAAACATATACTGCATATTTTTAAAACTCAAAATTGATCCTGCTCATGATATTAAATGTGATTCCCATAGGTTTTAGCAAGTGAGCCAAAACTTACTATATTT
This sequence comes from Indri indri, assembly GCA_004363605.1. NCBI lineage: Eukaryota > Metazoa > Chordata > Mammalia > Primates > Indriidae > Indri > Indri indri. Next base: position 20,324 of record RJWJ010009713.1, on the reverse strand, counting down.
AAGAATAAGCCATAAATCACAACTCTGATATTTAATTTGACATAGTGACAGCCTAGCTAGTGATTAATTTACTAAAATTTTAACAACTCATTCACTCCAAGGTGTTATTGAGCAAATTATTCCAAAATCTTTAAACCAAATTCCTCATTTGGTTAAAGTCTCTGCTTCATTTTTGCACAGGCCAAACCAGTGAAATAAAATGCAAAGAAAAAGATTACTTGAGTTACGGGACCATTTGAAAGAAGAGACCATAGTAACTATCCTTTATCTAACATCCATACAATATAAAAATAAGAAAATCTAGATTTTTTTCATTTTTGGCTAAAAGGAGGTTAAATGACCCTGCAGAAATCATAGTGCAATTTATATTTTTATCCCCATCTTATGTTTTTAATACGACCCTGGTCACGTGGGCTGTGCTCTTGCCAGTATCTAATCTGAAAGCTGTCTCTGAAGCAAAGCCCTATCAGAAGCATTCTGATTCACCATCCCTCTGTTGGGGTTGACACCACATTGTCAGTCCTTAAGATCTTGTAGCTGTCCTGATCGAGCCTGGGTCTCCATTTTCCAAGGGGAGTTTTCAGTGAACCATAGTCTATCTTTCTATTGGATGAGTCTGTAAACCTTGGTGGGCTGGGTGGGTCCTAAAAGAAAAGAGGATGTTTTCTTTTTCCACTGTTTAAACCCCCTGTGAGTAATTCCCCACAGCTGTACATAAACACCCCCTTTCTGAGTGAGGGGAAAGAAGTCTAAGAACAGAACAGCTCTCTCTGTTTATCAAATTAAAACAAATCATGGCAACAGCTTCTTGCTTTAACCAAAAGGGAGTCTCCTAGTCCTGATGTGTTTGTAGGGGCCTTAATTGTACTCTGGGGCTTCAGGCTAAAATAGAATTATCCTGAGTTCTCCTTTAAAGAGGAAAAAGGATAAAGAGAAGAAACAAGTTTTAAATCACTGTGTGTAAGCAAACTTGGATTCTTTTGCAGCTATTATGAGATTGTTCAACAATTAAATAGTTATAATTATAACCCCAAACAATGTTTGACTGGGCTGGCTGCCTAATCAGCGAAGCTGTATTTGCACAGCAGACTAAGCATATTATTGTTAAAATAAATGTTATTGAAAAAACAGCTCTAGAGAATACACGTCTGCCTACGGAGAGATGGAAAACATTCAGTGTTGTATGCAAATAACCACTTGCTGTTAGCAGTTTTAAGACACCACCACACAGAATTTTCTAGTTTTTAAACTCATTTGTTCTTTCAGTCCAATCTGGCAGAGATGCTGAAGCAAAGGATAAGTGATTTTGTAAGGTCATGCACTAGTGGTAGACTATAAAATCACAGACTTATCTGCAAAACCCTATCCTAGTCCTTAAAATTACAGTAATTGATTTAATTGTTTGACTTTACTCATAGATTGTAAGATCCTTAAGACCAATTTATTTCTGAATATTTGCAGCCTAGCACACTACCTAGTTAGGGTGTGCGTATGTGTGTGTGCATCTGTGCGTCCTTGGGGTAGAACACATGAATGGTGATGTAGGTGAGTGCCATAGTAAGTAATCATTGGTATCATCTGTAATCATTTTTATGAAGTAGTAATTAATACTAACTCTGCATATTTAAACCTATGTCAATTTTGGAAGATTCTTCCCCAGATGTTTCTAGTCTCTGAAAGATTACCTTTGCAAATGGGGAGGGAGGGAGGGAGAAGAAGAAAATAATTTATGGTATTACAATTCTCGAAGCTTTTTGTTTCCACTTTTTTCAACAACTTTAACTGATTTTAAAAACTTTATTTTTTTACTTTAGTGTTCCTCAAACTTACCTGATCTCAAGAATTACCTGGAGTGCTTCTTAAACAGTTTCTCTGGCCTCAGCCTGGCCTAAGGAATCAGAACAGAATCTTTGGGGAGAGGGACATATGATGGAAATAAGTTGGCAAATCATCCTGCTAAATAATTTCTGGCTAACCAAGGATATCAGGCAGGTCTTTATTACCTAAGATAAATCCCACTGCTTCCATATAGTCAGCTGTATAATTCTAATTCACCAAATTTATAACTTGCACCTCTCTCATGTTATTTATTTTCTCATTATCTTTTAACAGCATCATAAGCTTCTAATGGAAAAGGATTGAGACACATGTTTTTTCCACAATTAATCAATATTTATTAGATAGCAGCTATGACCTGACATAGGGGTAGGATGGAGTAATGGTGAATAAGACCTGGTTTCTGCACAATTACAATTTGACAAGTAATGTTTGCATACAATGCTATTACTTCTTATTTTCTACAGGGTCTATCGTAGTGCATCTCATACAATAAGTGCTTGAAATCCACTTGTTGAACAAATGAATGAATTAATAAATAAATAAATGATTTCAGACTTGAATGTGTAAATGCTCCAAAATTATGATCCGATGAGATTCGCATTTTGGCATTGTTTCCTGGAATTAAAAAGTGATTCTGAAAATAATAACCACAGTGGCAACTGAAAGTGTCTCCTACCTTACAGCTGACAAAGACTTTTCACTCACTTCATCTCATCCTTTCTTCATGTTAACCTGTTGAGACAGAAAGTGCAAGTGTTATCATAGCTTCATATTAGAGATGAGTAAACCATCTCTCAACAAGCTTAATTAAACTATTAGAGTCAGCTCTTAAAACTAAATTAAAATTTTTGCTGATGCAGAGTTGACCTTGACATGCAAGATTCAACAGTTATAGAGAAAACCCAAAAGCTGAGTTTAGAAGATAAAACTAAGGAGACAGAGTTCACTACTTACTAAATGGATTACCATTTTAAGCCGCTTAACCATGTTGACCCCATTTTCTCATTTATAGAGTAGGGTTGATAACTTCAACATCATAGGATTGTTGTAAACATTAAAAGAGCTGTTAGAATGCTTTTTAAATTTTATGTGAGAATTTTGGTTAAGCTCTAAACGGAAGGATGTCTTCATTTTTGTATAGGTTCTTCTTCCTAATAAATAGGTGTTCCCTGTAATTTATCAGAGGCAGGGCAGGTGAGTGGTTTAACCACAAGTGCTGGAGTTGCACTGACTGTATTTTCTCCCAGCAGCACCAATAACAAGCTGTACAACTTGGCAAGTTGTTCAATCTGGCTGTGCCTCAATGGCTTCATCTATTAAATGGACATTTAAAATACTGTCTATTATACAGACTACTTGAAAGAAATGATTGGTACTTACATATGTAAAGACAATGTCTGATACATAGTAAGCATTTAACAGACGGCGTTTTGTTTTGTTTTGTTTTGTTTTGTTTTTGATGTATAGAGCAGGAACTATGAGCTGGAATTCCTCTTAAAGTTTATTTCAAATTGCGTGTTGATAATAAAGTATTTAGTACCTATAGCATGCTAGCCACTGCTTTGGTTATGGGGCAAATACTCACGAACAAAGCTATACTTATCTTTTGTGTGTGTGTGCTGTGGAAATAAGAGGGAGAGTGAACTTTCTCCTCTCTTGGGGCTTCAGAGGGCACAACTTAGTACATAGAGGTAGGAAAAGAAGGGAAGCCCTTGTCAGCTGTGGAGTGCTGTGATTAACCTCTGGAAACTCAGAGACCAACCTGGCCAGGCCTCAACCGTGACAGTTCACATAGGTTAGAAGTTCACTTTTCCTTAATTGATCCCAGACTCTCGCTGTGGACAGTCTTCGTTGGTGGCAGGCTTGCCAAGCAGGCTGCCCTAGGTGTCACATCAGATAACAATGAGTTCATTTTCCCCTGGGCATGCTCAAGAAACTGTACTCACTCAAGCTGCTTTTATTCTTCCTGGAGAAGTTTTCCCTCATTCATCAAATGACAAATCTAATACATCCACATTTGCCTAACTTGTTTATCTCGGGATGGTGCAGCCAGCCTGTGTTAGTTACTGGCCTTTTAAGGGGCAGAAGAGTCTATCTGGAAGTTGGACAGAGTCCGAAGTGTTATTATACAATGTATGAAATGGCCTAGAAAAATATCTCTTCTTACCTAATCAGGGTACGATAGGCATCAAGGCAGATAAAAGGCATTAAGGAACATGTTTCCTAATTAAACCTTTTATTTGAGAAAATTATAGATTCACATGCAGTTGGAAGAAATAATAACAGAGATCCCATGTACCTTTACCTAGTATTCCCCCATGGGATGTCTTGCAACACTATAGCACAATATTACAACCAGGAAATTGGCATTGATAAAATCTACCAATTTTATTCAGATTTGTATCCGTTTTATCTGCACTCACTTGTGTCTGTTTATACATGTATATGTGTGTGTGCATGTATACATTTAGTTCTATCCAATTTTATCACAAGTGTAGGTTCACGTGCTCACCACGACCATCAAGATACAGAACAATTCTATCATTATCACCACGGGATCCCTTATGCCGACATTCTATAGCCACATCTCCCTCCCTCCCCTATTCCCACCTAAATGCCATCCCTAACCCTGGCAACCACTGATCTCTTCTCTATTTCTACGATTTTGTTATTTAAATAATGTTATATAAATGTAATCACACAGTAACTTTAAATTACCTGAAAACATAAAGAAGTATCAGAGAGTATTGCTATTATTATTTACGGGAATTTTACAACAACAATTAAAACAAAAATTACGTGTTATTTTTTAAAACAACCATATTTTTAGACAATTATAATTTTTTGTAAGTAGGTTTGTGGGATTTTTGGTGGGCTCCTTAAAGGGGAAATGATATTAAACAGTAGCTAGGGAGAGATCGAATTTGCTGACAGATTTTCCTATGGGAAAAGGTCTTGTTTTGATAAACCACTGCCAGGGAGGAGGCTGGAATCTATAAAACAGATCTTCTCACTTTTTCTAGAAGTTTGTCATTAGCCTTACAAAGATAACCCCGTAGCTTTCCCCAAAGAGAGATAAAAGTATTTAAAGTGTGGTACATTTGACTCTGAGTTCAAAGTTGGTGTTTTAAGAAGAGTAGATCAGCCTTGCAGGGGGGAAGGGCATGCCTTTAACCCTCGCTTGGGTGAGGCAAAGACATAAAGTGTAACCATAATGTTTGTAACCTCATAATTCCCTGAAATAAAAAGAAAAAAAAGAAGACTAGATCTAACAAAAATCTTGTCACAGTAAATCTGAGTCACGTCTCTCTGAGAAAAAAGATTGAAACAATTTTTCTGACAATACAGGTAAATTAACACATCAAGCAAAAAATAATTACAATGTTAATATATTAAATATTTAGGATATGGGATATTTATTTATGGCATGGTATGATAAACTCTGCTAAGTATGTTACATAAAATTTTTATTTAACCCTCACAATAAATTTGCATGATTAGGTTCTTTTATTTCATTTTATTGGTAAGAATATTGATGCTTTAAGAGATTACATAGCTCTCCCAAAGTCCCATACCTAGTGAATGGCACATCTGGCACAAGTCTATCCAGCTACAAAACCTATGCTTCTCTTTGGAGGGGAGGCATTTAACTCTATTCTGTTTTTGTTTTTCTCCCCAACATTTTTATTTTAATAAAATTTGAACTAACAGAAAAGTCTCAAGAACAGTACCAGAAACACCAATATACCTTTACTTAGGTTTGTCAATTGTTAAAAATTTACTACACTTGATTTTTGTTGAAAATAATTGCTTCAGTAATAGTCTTTATAGACATGTTTCTTCAGCCCAGGATTTAAAGACTTGGTTTTCAGGTCTCTTTAGTCTCTTTTGTTCTAGAATGATATCTAAAGCCCATTTTCTCATCCACTGAACAATGCCACATCCCTGTAGCACGAATCTAATGATGCAGGTGAATTAAAAACATTCTGAAGCAGGCAATTCTTCCCCACCTCTTCCTAACATGATGAAACAAATTCCCAATTTCCCCTTTCACCACAACAGATAACGCAACTAACTTGTTATAGTATTACTTGCTTTAAGTGAGATTTCTCTACTTTTCTGTATATTCAGATGATAAAATATAGGCATGAGTTTTACTTTACCTGAGTATATAGCTAAATTTCTTGTAGCTTGTAGAGTTTTCAAAGAGCCCCCATAATACGCATTTCTATTTGTCATACTTTGTGTAATAACCAAGAGTGAACTGTGAAGAATGCCTAGGACTTGTAAGTATTCTGACTTTGGAATAGGAGGATTTGGGTTTGAATCCCAGATCCAGTGTTCTCTAGATATGTGATATTAATTAACCTTCACTTCAGAGGTCTAGTATCATCATTTGAAAGATGGGTACCCTCACGGACCTGACAATGTTTTTGTATGAATGAGACGTAACTGATGGCAATTGGCGTAATGCCTGGCACTAGCAGGCACTTGATAAGTATAAATTATTCAGATGTATGCAAGTTAAAATGATGGGATCTCTCAGGATACATATCTCATGCCACATTCATGTCTATAGCTTCTCTTCTTCAATTAGTTCCCTTTATTTCCCTGAAGAAAATTAAGTTTTAACAATCCTCCATGGCTTCTATGTTCTTATCTGTTGTCTTTCAGGAATTGTTAAATGTAGAGTCTATTGAGAGAATCAGCATCAAACACAAGGATTTTCCCCTTCATTTCCATGTTGGATTACCACTAGAATTATGGCTCATCAGGCATCCCAGTGTGTGGTTAGAAACTAGTCTTTTGGGTTGGCCACAAGTTGATTTTCTCATTTTGTGGTGTGCTCTGGTTGATTGTGTGCCATGTTCACTCTCAGGAAAACCATGTCAATAGTCTGTATTTTACTGTGAGTTTTTGAGATCAGTTCCTCCTTCTCACTCTTCCTATCTCACTGATGATAATCATGTTTATCATGATTTTATTTATCCTTGATTTATTTAAGAATTTTATGAAGCCTCATTTCAATCATTACACAAGGAACTTCAGATATGGTGATGGTTAATTTTATGTATCGACTTGATTAGGTGACCGGATGTCCAGGTATTTGGACAAACATTGTTTTGAATGTTCCTGTGATGCTATTTTGGATGAGATTAACATTTAAATTGGTAGACTGAGTAAAGCAGATTACCCTCCCTATTGTGGGTAGGTCTCATCCAATCAATTGAAAGCCTGAGTAGAAAAAAACATTCAGACCCTCCTCCAAGTAAAAGAGAATTACTCCTTCCTGCCTGCCTTCGAATTGTGGTATCAGTTGTTTCTTGTCTTTGCATTTAAACTGAAACGTTGGTTCTTTCAAGGGCTTAAGCATGCCAGCCTTGGAACTGGAACTACAACATTGGCTGTCCTGGGTACCAGCATGCCGACTCACCCTAAAGATCTTGCGACCTGTCAGCCCCATAATCACATAAGACAATTCTTTGTAATAAAGCTCTGTTTTCACTATCGGTTCTGCTTCTCTGAAGAACCCCAGCTAATACAGATATTTTATCTCATTTAATCCTCACAATAACTCCCTGAGCTCATTACTCTTGGATCTCCCTAAATTTTGAGGACCATGGATCTCAGCTACTTACCCAAGATTACTCACCTGATAAAAGTCCACTGTCTTGCTTGGAATTGTCTGACTTCAGTGTCCATGCTCTGCGTAAAGGAAGGTAAGTAGGCAGGCATTATTACAAGCATCTATCATTCCATAGCATCGAGTCAGGTGGACTCTCCGTATTTACACACCATGTCAAGGAGGCGCATTAATATTGAGAAACAGCCAAGGAATCAAAGACTTTGATTTAGCAGCAAAATGTATGAAATCAATTGTGGGCATTTATTTGCTGTCCACTGAATCACACAACGTTCAACGTACTATTCACTTCAGTACATCAGCCTTCAATTATCACAAGGGTATGAATTTTTAATGTTTATAATCATTTTAAATTACTTTAGAAAAATGCATTGTTTACATTTTTTACAGTGTTTAGACTCCCAAGCCTGTAGTCAATTTACAACTTCATCCTATTTTTCTTTGCCTGGAGAACTACTACTTGTCTTTTAAAACATTTACTACTTGGATCTAGATGTATTCTAGACCAACTAAGTCTAGGATCTGCTCACTGTAACACATTTATTAGGCAACTTATGACAATGATTGCAATTATGTCCCCCCTTTCCCCAATTAGATTGTGAATTTCTTGAGAGCAAGCTGGGCACATTGTGGATGCTCAACTGAGAGAGTGAAAAAAAATGCTTTTTTATTCAACAAATAATTATTGAGCATATATGTTGTGCATAGGATTTTTAGGTTTCAGCGACAGAAAAAAGGCACAATAACTCACAATTCAGACACATGTAGTATATGAATATAGACACATACACATAGCAAAATTGACATGCAACATATAGATACATAGAACATTTTACTGAACTTTACTGGAGTAGCCAACTTTTTTTAGAAAGGTTATTTGCCAAATGGCATATATTTGATTAGAAGAGTTAGCTGAGATTAAATAAGTCAAAGTTGTTTTAAGACAGATTTGAGCAGAACATATATGTTTTATGCTAAGTAGCATTCATCAAAACCAATAAATATTGCCAGATTTACAAACAGCCAACAGATTTTATGTGTTCTATATGTCTCCTTTGAAATTATTAAAGACACTCTAAGTACTCCTAACTTCATTTGTTAAATATGCAGCCTATTATAAATAAACTATAATCAATTTCCATGGACCTATAATATGTCAATATACTATAGGGTGAGGAACATGAGGGCTTATTTTGAAATTCATTTGTTTTGAGGTCAAAATATTTGGAGGAAGATATGTCATTACACTGTAGCTGAGAAGACAAAGACAGCAATTTGGGAAAAAGAAGCTCAAACGAGTGGTGACTGAGGTAGCAGGGAAGGCGGGTGGTAAAGAAAAGATATTTCTAAAAAATGAAAGGAAAGCAAAAGTAAGACAGGTTGCCAGGGAAATGAAAATTAAAAACAGGTAAAGTTTTTTTTTTTTTTTAATAAAGATTGAAGTTTCAGGAAAAGCGAGAAAAGTGCAATAAATCAGCAGACTAGCTTATTTTGTTGGGAGTGGAGAGAAACCCTTTTAAAGTTCTAATAAACTGCTTCAGGAAGGTAAGAGGCTTCCTGTAAACTTTACTTGAATCACAGACCTTTCAAAGACTCCGTGGGGAATAAGGACAAATGTGGCAGATATCGAAGAGAAGAAAACATGTCTTTCATTAAAACCTTTCATATCACAAAGAACTATATATTACTTGACCTTGAAGTTGCCCAAGCATTACTATTTGCTGTGTAAATGGGTAAATGCTATTATTCATCTTAGAGAATCAAGAATATACCCAATATTGGAACAAATACATTTGAATATATTTAAAGTTCACATTTGCAGGGGTGGAGGGAGGTGTCATCTATTCTTTTTTCATTATCCACTGTCATCTAACAATGCCCCATAAAATGTATTCAATAAAGGAGTCAACCACCATTTAAGAAGTTTCTATATGTATTTTTTTAGTTTATTCACTCATTTATTCAACATTAATTTTCTAGTATATGCCAGACCCAATGCTTGGCCCTTGAGATACTAAGGTATGTAAGATAGGATATTTATCTTTGTAAGAGAGAGATTCTAAGAAAGAAGATAGACCTATAAAGAGATATCTGCAATAAAACATTAATGATAAATAAAAACACAGGAGACAGAAATTAGTTATATCTGCAGTAATAGAAGAATATGTGCTCTAGGAGATTCTATTCGAGCTGTATCTCAAAGTGGTGCATGCAATAGGCTTAAATTAGAAAAAAAATTTCCAGGCCTATATATAACCCTGCTAGCCAACTGATCCAATTTTGTATAAGAGGAAAAACAACCAAATTGTTGAAGGAGCATGATATGCTTAATGTAACTTAAAATCAGTATGACATTTCCCCAGAAATAATTACTACTTCTGTCCTCTCAAATTGTCTTGCACAGATAGAGTTTTATCTAACTTGCTAGATGATCCAATTGGAGACTGTATTTATCAACCTCCTTTGCAACTTGATGGGCCCTTGAAATGTAGGCAAATATGTTGTTTGCAACTTCCAGTCACTTGCTTAAAGGATGTTGTTTGTCCTCTATTTGTCCTTCTCTTGGTCTTCCTGTGGGCTGAAACCTAAAGCAGGAAGTGACCCACCATTGGCTAATCTGGACCACTCGCTTCTACACTAATACACAACCCAGAGAGAAGTAAATTCCATCTTATTTAAGCCACTGTGCTTTAGACCTGTTTGTTAGAGCAATGTATCCTATACCTTCATTGACACAGACATCTCTTTTCCCACTCATCGGAAATTAAACTTGAGTTTAAAAAGCAAAAACATAAACTTAAATTGCAGAAAAGACTCATGCCTAAAACTGATTTTTAAAGTTTTTCTAATGTTCCATTAGTCCATTCCCTGGCAATTTATCATAGGAGAGTATGTTTTAGAGTTTGGAAGTCAGTCAGAGGTACAGTCAAATACAAATTCTCACAATGTAACAATAATATTATTTATTTAGTGCCATCCATGTGTTGAAGATTGAGTTTGGTACTATTTGATTTCATTTAATCTTCAGAAAACTCAATGAACTGACTTTTATTCTCATTTTACAGTCAAGCAACTTGAGGCTTAGGGTAGCTCATAAGGTTACACCAGGTCATATATTTAGCACTGGTGGGAAGAGACGGGATTGAATTCTAGATTGTTCTGGATTATAAATTTCTACTATACACTACTTCATCACCTACTAGCTGAGGGCAAGGCTCACTTTCCTTATCTGTAAACTGTCAATCATATTTACCTACTTAAGAGGTTGCTGTGAGCATTGCCTAAGTCTATGTATATGATGCCCTTTCAGATCTGGATACATAGTATGTACACAATAAACATTGGGTGCTTTTCTTCTTGAGAGTCTGAGAGCTCTTGCAGTGAAGGAGTCATATCCCTTTTGCCTTTGTATTTTTCAGTATCTTGTAAAATGTCCAGCAAGAAGTAGATGCTCAATAAAATATTAAGATAAATCAGGAGAATGAGGAAAGCAGGTAAATTTTTAAAAAGGTAATAAAAATATGGGCAATAAGGTTAGTAATATTGACCCTTATGATATTCTGGGAAATGTAGCACAATTACTTGATATACATTTTCTCCTTTAATCTTTCTGGTAGTTCTGTGAGGTTGGTTTTATTGTTTTCCCCATCCTACAGATGCATTCATTGAACCCCAGATGTTAAGTAACTCACTTACAGGCACGCAGACCTTAAGCTGTGTAGCTTCTACTTAAGCTGAGCTCTGTGTTTGTCTGGAGCCAGTCTCCTCCCCAGGCCAAGCAATAGGACTGGAGAAGCTAATCACTAGCCTTCGCTCAAAACACTGTTTAGCCTTGGGCTCCCAGGATGCCACCCAAAAGCCCTGTTCTGCACTGTTCAGTATTGAAGGTGATGGTTTATAGACTCCAGGCCTTTCCCCACTTGACCTCTCAGTGTCCTGCAGTAGCCAGGTGGGCTGGAGCTCCGGCTTCTGTCCTCCAGGGAGAGCTCCTGGGTGGCCAAGCAAGGCCTGTGGGCTTGTGCAGCTGCCTTCTGTGTTGCCGTCCAAGCAGCTGGGCACGTGAGCTGCTCCAGCAAGCTGGAGTCAGATTGTGTAAACCGCTGTATACTCCTGGCAGCTTTGGGACTGGCTGGGTCCCTTCAGGAAATGAAGGCAGAGCTCCAAGTGAGCTTGACAAGGGCTGCTGTGGGGCAGGAAACAACAGACACTTGACCTCATTGAATTTCCATCCCCAGTCCCTTTCAAAGCCACATGCTGTGTCTTAATCTTCTACAAATGTACTCTTTTGCCTACCACAGTGCTCATGACACAGTATGTGCTCAGTGAAATTTTGCGGAGTGAACAAATTATTGAATTGATGAGATGAAATTATGTTTGCTATTCCTAGGGCCAATAATGAAGTAGAAGATTTATTCTGGGGTTCTTTGGTCCTTTAATAAGCTCCTTCCTCTTCTGCAACCCCTCCCACCCGCCTCACCCTATCACCCTTCCATGCTCTTAACATTTCCTTCTTAAATTTTCTTCTCCTTACCCATAAAATTTACCCTATTTGTGAGCTATTGTTTTAAGACCCTGCTAGGAAAGAGTTAATTTTTTGAACAGAATGAAATGCAATTCTGATATGCTCCAGCATTTGCCAGCTCAGGACACATGGTTAAATTTTAACCTAATCTTGCAGTAATTCTTATCTCTGCTTATTTGGGGTACTGTGACCAGCCAATAGAAACATATTTTGCTGAAGATAGATGCTTATCACATTTTTAATCCACCACCTATTTTTCCCTTACATTAAGGGTTGTTCCTGTTTCGGAAGAAAAATTGTGGATAATATCTGTGGATAACATCACACTTGAACTTCACAAATATAAATACATACATAATTAGCGTGTACATATGTCCACACAGACTTCCAAGTCATTGAGTTATGCCAACTTGAAGGATAGTTGCATTAGAAATTATGGGTAAAATGCAATCTCAAAGATGGATGACACCAAAGCTTCCAGTCTGCATTTTACCTAATCTCCTTAACTCATAGTGAATACAAATCAAAAATCTTTTCTTTGCAGTGAAAAGAAATTTGGAATAGTATATCAGAATCAAGTTTCCAAAGAGATACAGCTGCAAAAGTATTTTAAGTTTGTTCACAAATTTGTTTTAGTGCATAGGGAAAATCAGTACAGAATATGTTAGAATGGTAGAATTAAGGGTAACTTTTTCTCCTTTTCATTTCTAAATATGCATGGTTATGATAAAAGTGATACTGCTTTAAAAATTTTTAACATTACAGATATGTAGAAAGTAAAGAGTTAAAAACTCTACTCTCCCCTCTATATTTTTCAGTCATAACCTCTACTATTAGTTGATATATGTCCCTTGAGATAGGCTCTAAGTTATTTTATTTAAAAAAGAAAACTGACTCCACAGATACATATTAAGTACATTCTATATGTATGGCACTGTTCTAGGAATATAAGAGTAAATACATTGGACAAAGACTCATCTCCTTAAGGATTTTACTTTTTTTTTTTTTTTTTTGAGAAACTGAGTCTTGCTTTCTTGTCCTGGCTGAGCTCAAAATCCTCCTGCCTCAGCCTCCCCTGTAACTGGGACTACAGGTTCATGCCACTATGTCCAGCTTAAAGCTTACTTTGTTTAGAAAAAAACGAACACTGAATATAAATAAAATGAATAGGTAATGCACAGTATATATTAGGAGGGGCTAAAACTATGGGAAACAAAAGAATCAGTATTACAGGTAAGGGAGTGCAGAATGCCAGACTGGGAACATAGGTTACAATTTTAAAATAGGGGGGTTGAGATAGGTGTCAGTGAGAAAGTGACATTTGAGGAAAGACTTAAAGGAAGTGAGCAAATTAATCATGTGGATATCTGGTGTAAGATCATTCCAGGTGTATGAAACAGGCTTACAGGGGCAAGGTTGGCTTGTTCTAGGATCAGAAAAGAAACAAGTGGAACAGGAGTGGCTTAGAGTGAGAAGAAAAGTAGTAGAGGATGAGGACAAAAAGGTAATAGGAGACCAGAGCATCGAAGCCCTTGTCGTCCATTGTAAGAAATTTGGCTTTAATTTTGCAGGAGGTGGGAGCCACTAAAGCATTTGAACAAAACACTAAACATGATATGACTTTAGTTTTAAAGAAATCACTCTGACTGCTGCATTGAGAACAGGCTAAAGAGAGACTAAGAGCAAAGAGAATTATTAAGACACTATTGCATAGGAGAGAAAATGTCATGGATGAGAATGGTAGCAGTGGAGGTGTGAGACATCAGCAAATTCTGATATATTTTGAAAGTAGAACCAAGAGAAAAGGTTCCTACCTGAAATATTGAAAGCAGAGTGTGAGAGAAAAAGAAGAGTCAAGGGCGATTCGTTCCAAGGTCTGAAAAATTGAAAGGGTAGCATTGATAGAAAGTTTACTTTCCTGAAACTTTTTCTTTTATTCACAATATATTTTGAACATCATTCCATGTCAAGTGATATAGAACTACCTCATTTTTAGCAGTTTCTTAGTGGTCTACTTCATGGTTACACTATAATTTATTTAATCAAAATGTGATTGTTCTCTTGTTATTTTTTTCAAAATTTTCTTTTGTAAAGTTTTAAAATTACATTTTAAAAAATTTAATCTTGTTAATTTTTTTTTGAACAGGCCATTGTAATTACCTGAATCTACATCAAAAGAACTAATAGTGAATCTTTCAGAAATCTAGTTAATTAGCAAAATGAGACATTTATATATGTTCATGCTATTTTATGATGCCTTTCAAGTTTTTCATTATTAGAACCATGTGTTCAATAATTTTATTTTTTATTACAATCACCCTGGTCAGAAGTCTGGGAGATATAGACTTCAATTTTATTCTTGGGGAAGTTCTGCACACAGAAAATGAAACACAGAGCACTTTGTATAGAAAAAGGTCATGACATAAGATAATATTTAGAATAAGAGTTCATGGAAATTCTTAAGTTGTCTTATTTACTATATAAATACATAAATACATTCTTAGGTTGGTTAAGAATGGTGAGGTTATGCTATTCATCACTTATTAAAACAAAGATTTAATCATTTATAAATCCACTTCTAAGTTATACCATTTATAGAAGTAGTAGGATTAATCACATAAATTTATTTTGGGGGTGTTTTAGTTGTTCTGTAATTACTTGAAAGATATATCTATGTAACCAAAAAATCTATTTACCTAGGTGAGAATATTTTTAAAAACATTAAATTATTTACTTCCTTAGGTAAGGAAGAATAGACTTTTTGCTGCAAACCACTGCAAAGTGGCTAGACTGGTTCTATTAATATTACTGGAACATGAACAGGAGGATCCTTCTCTAAATATTGAGCAAACTAAATGCAGAAGACCAGGCCACAGAAGCAGTGTTTGCACAAAGCTGCCATGCTGCCAGGCATAGAGATAACACAAGGTCCATATGTTTGTACCAGAAGTCTTCAGAACTTAAGAAAAAATTTTAAAATGTGTTTGATTTAACTTCTAATATAGATGAAGTATCCATATGATCGATGCAAAAATTACTGGACTGAAACTTCAAATTTAATTTTTAAAATTTTTACTGGAATGATTGTATATATCTTTAACTTTTCCTAAGTAATTATATATTTAATTGTTTTAACTTTTACAAAAATGATTGTATATTGTATTATATATTTTATGTTGCAAATCATATATTTTTGTATATACACTGAGGAGAAATTATCTAACTCTGGCATTTTAGTTTGATTTTTGAAATATATAGAATTATGCATGAAACTTTTTGAAATGTAACTAATCAAGTTTAGGGAGGATTTTCCATTTTGACTTCAGATTGAAAAGAGTAGTGTGGACTCTTTGAGGTTATTTTGTCATAGGAAATATGCTTTAAATTCAAGGAAATCAAGTATATGACAAAGCTCTAAGCTCTATTTTAGATCCAACCTTGAAATATTCCCATGCCACCTGTCCCTTCAATAAAAGTAAAAGTAATAGTAGCAGTCAGCATGGAATAAACATCTTTGTGGAAGTTATGTTTTAAATATGTCTTTTAAAATTCCTTTGGTCATGTCTATGAATATGTGACAAATAAAAGATGAATTTAAAAATTAGAAGAGAAATACTTAGATGATATGTTTTGGCAAAAAAAATATAAACTTCATTATGTTCATTATGTGATAATATGTTGCAAAAATTTTTCATGGCTTATATAATCACAAAATTTACAACTGAAAGAAGCTTTTTCAGAATCAAATTATTTCTACTGAAATTTATGCTTTGAATGAATCCAATGGATCCAAATATAAGCCTGTAATCTAATGAAGGATATGGTGGTCAATATACACAATAGATAATTATTAACTATTCATATTATATTATAGGTAAACAGTATAGTATTCTGCAAAAAGTATGGGCTATGAAGGGAGGAGAGACCTTGATTTCAATCCCGTGTACTAACTTTTTGACCTCAGCAGAGTTCACTTCCTCTCTTCATATAAAGGTCCTTCCTATGTAAAATAGGGATTAAAATTTATATTGTAAGAGTTGTGAAGATTTGAGGCATAGAACATAAGCCTGTACATAGGTGTCCAATGAGTAGTAACCGTTTGGATTGGTGGTTGTGCTACTGAAAAAGCTAATCACCATATGAAAATTAAAGGGATCCATTCTCCCAGCAGACAAAAATAACAAAGTAAAATTTTGATGGTTCTGGTAGGAACATAAACATTTTGTTTTAAAAAGAGAAAGTATAGCATATAATAAGTAGAATGCACATTTTTATAAATAAACTAGGCATAAAGTTTATAAAAAGGGGTATACAAGAAAATAGAAGAACATAGGAAATAAAAGAGATGACCACATTTTATGTGTACAGAAGAAAGCACAAAAATAACTGTTCCAGGAATATGTAATTATGTCTTTAGGAATACATCAAGAAAATGACTGTAAGTTCTTAATGTGTGTAGCGAGTCTACACTTAGCTATAACAATGTATCTATGCTTTAGTAGAATTTTAATAAGATTATTTATTAAAGTGATAAAATTACTACAGTAGTCCCCCTTTATTCATGGTGGATATGTTTCAAGACCCCCCTGGAAGGCCTGAAACCACAGATAATACAAAACCCTATATATATTATATTTTTTCCTATACATACATACTTATGATAAATTTTAGTTTTTAAACCAGGAACAGCAAGAGGTTAACAATAATAACTGATAATATAATAGAACAATTATAACAATATACTGTAATAAAAGTTATGTGAATGTCTTCTCTTTCTCCGAAAATGTTTTATTGTCTGTCCTCACTCTTCTTCTTGTGATGATGTAAGATGATAAAATGTCCATGTGATGAGATGAAATGAAGTGAATGGCTTCACATCAGTAGACATTGAGACATGGTGTTAGGCACTATTGACCTTACGATGGTACATCACAATGAAGACGATCTGCTTCAGGTGATCCTGGATCATCAAGCAATAACAATGACGATGACTGGATGTCAGGTGCCATTGACAATGTCAATGACTAATGGGCAGGTAGCATATAGAACGTGGATATGCTGGACAAAAGGATACTCATGTTCAAGGTGGGTTGGAGCAAGATGAAGCGAGATTTCATCATGCCACTCAGAATGGCATGCAATTTAAAACTTAGAATTATTTATTTCTAAAATTTTCTACTTAATATTTTCACAATGTGGTTGACTATGGGTAACTGAAGCTATGGAAAGTGAAACCAAGGATAAGAGGGGACTACTGTACCGTGCCTTAAAAAAACACTATAGAAATACATGCCTTTTTGCATCAAGTATCAAAGATTTGCTAACTAAAGGTATGATGACAAAGCAAAGGGTCACATTTTTCGTGCATTCCTGTAATATTTTAAAACACTGATATTTTGAGCAGCACACATAAAAGAATTGAAAGTCAAAAACAACAAAGAACCAAAATTTATAAAAGCATTTATTTACTTGGTCATTTTTCAATATACATCACAATTTGAGCACAAATTTTTGTTGTTTTGGCAAATAGCACTCTCTATTCTATAGATTTCTGAAACAAATTTTTGCATGTTCTAACAAAAGTGTGATCAACTGTTTTCTGTTCAGCTCTACATTCCATCCAACAAATATTGGAATAATGGGATATATTCTTAATTACAGCAAAAATAAATACATCAAGTGATGGAAATTTGACATTACATTTTGAAGAAGTCACAGCCCAATGGTTAAGAACCACTATACCAGAGAGCGAAAGATGTTTGTTTGTATGTTTTTAATGAATATATTTGTTCTAAGTTTAGCTATATCCAAACTAGAAAAGTGAAGTGTAGAACCGAAGCGATTTCTTTATAATTTAGACCAATATTTTTGGATAAAAAGAGATGTGATTTTTACATATGTTTTAGTTTGAATGACAATGTAAGATATGGAAAGCAACTAAGCTAAAACATAAAGTACATCAATTTTCCACACAGAAACCAGTAGGAAGGCATCTTTATTCATTTTGACTGTAATAAGTTCTGCTAATATTATTTTCAGGCTTTTGTTAATTATACGTTATTTGTCTTGAAAGTAAGTAACTGCTACACAAAATTTAAAAAGAAATTGTAGAGAGGGATGTTGAGGAGCCAAGATGGCGGACAAGAAAAGCTGCCAGTCAGAGTGTCTCTGTAAAAAAGATGAATTTTAGAAAAAAGAGAAAAAAATAAGGTAGCAGAGAAACATAGATCAGGTGAGGGTCAGAAGGAAGGGTGCCTGAAACTACAGGAGACTCCATGGGAAGACGTTGCGGAGGAGAACTGGAAGGAGAAAGGTCCCGAGAGGCGTGGAGACCAGCGACAACAGTAGGTGGAGCGGTTAACTTCCCCCTCCCTTGCATCTCGGACTGTTGGTGGGCTCCTGAGCAGTTGGAGAGACCTGCCGACACCAGCCCAGAGACGGCCGCCACCATTGAGCAGTGGCCTCTTGCAGACTCAGCGCTGGGATCCAGGGCACCTCCCCAGTGCAGACCCGAGCCTATCAGCAGATGCCATAATACTCCATTCTCTCCTTCCCCTTCCCTACCCATGGGTGCCCAGAGAGAAAATTTAGCCATCACATGGAGGCATGCCAAGGAATGGGACCTTTCCTTTTGGGGGTCTACAGCAGACCAAGGGGTACTCAGACTGTGAGTTCCCTACCTGCCAGCCCTCCCAGGTGCTACTTGCCTGGGAACTCCAGGAGAGCAGGGCAAATCCCGAGGTGAAGTGAAATCGATCCAGCTTGGGCACACTGTAGGTGATTCAAGACCAGCACCCCTCCCCCTGGCAGGGTCAGGGATTGATCTCCAGGGTCCAGGGGACAGGCCTGCAGACCAGACCCCGTACAGCCAGGTCAGGATCGCACTGCCCCGGGGCACAGAAGAGAGATCTGTGAAAGAGCCTACTGAGGAGTGTGTGCCTTCAGGGGCAGATCAGCCTGCTGGAGCGGCAACCCTCCTCCCAAAAGAGGGCTGCGCACCCAGCTCAGGCAGTGATCCTGGGTAGGGAACCTTCCGGCCCACACCACAGCCAGGGGAGATCCATTGGCCTGAGGTCCTGCTTGCTGGCTGAGGCCTGGGAGAAGCCACAGAAAGGGGGAGAGTGGAGGGGAGCGAGATCTGCTCCAGAGTGTGGATCTTGGACAGCCCCACCCCCCAAGCCCAGACTTTCGGTTGAGTGGAGCCATTTCAGCCCCTCCCGGCAGCTTTGCACAGAAACAAAGAGGAGACCTTTGACCCCTGCTAACAGCAGTTGTGGATCCTGAGGGCAGGCTTACCCAACCCAGCCCCACCTGGACTCACTCCCAGTCCTGCCCCCACTGAGGTGGATTATAAGGACACACCTGGAAATCCCAGGACCCCACCCACCACCTGAGGCAGAGGAGGGCCTCTCTAGAGGAATAAGAGCTAGCTACAGGACCCAAAAACAGGACTGCAGCTTGCTCCTCCTTGTGAGTGCCACCTACTGACAGGGAGGTCATCCTGAAACGCTTTTACTGCATCTACTAAGTCATCATAAAGGGTGTGGCTGAATCTCACCCACAAACACCACCTACTGGCTCAGAGACTAAACAGGGCATGTCATTATCCAAACGAAAATCTAAAGGCAAGAAGGAACAACTGATCCAAATGGGGAGGAACCAGCAAAAGAACTCTGGAAGTATGAAGACTCAAACGGAAAGCACACCCCCAAAGAGGAAAAACAGCTCCTCAGCAATGGACAGTAACCAAACTCAGAACACTTAAATGACAGAAAAAGAATTTCAAACATGGATTGTAAGAAAACTGAATGATATGCAAGAAAAAATGAATAACCAACACAAAGAAACCACAAAAAAAAAAAATCCAGGACTTGAAAGAAAAATTCACTAAAGAAATTGAAATATTAAAGAAAAATCAAACTGATCTCCTGGAAATAAAGGACTTATACAGGGAACTACAAAACACTGTGGAAAGCCTCAAGAACAGGGTAGAACAAACAGAAGAAAGAATCTCAGAGATTGAAGACAACTCCTTCCAATTAAATAAGTCAGTCACAGAAATCGAGCAGAAAATTAAGAGAAGAGAAATAAGCCTACAAGAAATGTGGGATTATGTGAAAAAACCAAACCTGAGGGTGATAGTGGTAACGGAAGGTGAAGAAGAAAACACTCAAGGGCTGGATAAGCTATTTGAAGAATTAACAGAGGAGAATTTTCCAGGCCTTGCTAAAAATCTAGATATACAGGTACAAGAAGCTCAATGGACCCCAGGGAGATTCAATGCAAATAGGAAGACACTACATCATGCGGTCATCATAT
>RJWJ010009712.1:0-49120 GCA_004363605.1 Indri indri | reverse complement strand
ATACACTCAGATATTTCCCAGCCCCAATGGGTAAGAATAATAGGAAAGCATATGTGAATTCTTTTTCTATAAAACAGGCATATGTTAATATACAGCCAGCAGCTTTAAGAAAGAAAAGAAATGCTTTAATTGGCCTTTTTGGATGCATGACATACATCCCTTCTTAAACAGAATGAAGCTCGGCATGCAAGTGTTTTTTGTTTTTTGTTTTTTTTTAATTTTTTTCTATTACTTATTAGATGAAATACCAGTGGACTAAGCTGGATGCTGGTTGGGCTGGATCCTGAACCATGATCAAAATTAATCACAGTGCCTGAAATTTAGTGACAAGCATTTAGTGCCATATTGAAAATGGCAGCATCTGCTTAATAGCATGTGCCCATTCAACATTGATGTATAAGAGCACTAAGAGGGAAATGCTTTTGCTGGGAAACAAAATAAGTATCTCTGTGATTAAATGCTGGGGTAAAAAAATGAACTTTAAATTTCAAGTAGTTTGGAAATTGTTAAATGGTATTTTAAAAAATAAATTGTGAAAGTATTATTGTGTTTGAGAGAAGTGCAATTGTTAACTATAATTTACTGATTATAAATCTTACCTATATTTGACTCGACTTCTTAAGTATCCATAGATATGTTTAGATAGAAAGCTACTGTTGATGTTAGGCAAGATTCAGCTAATTATTAGAAATGAGGTGTCAAGCTATTAACAGGTAAATAATTAACACTAACCTTCTATTCCACCCTTCCATCCTCTAATTGTGAATAAAAGTAAGTTTTATATACTGGACAATAAATTAAATGCTTATCCTACAGACAAATTAAATTTCATAACTAAAAAGGGATTAATAATTTGTAACTTATAAACTTAGTTCATGATTGAGAAATCTGTATAATACCTTCAGTATACAGAGAGTTCTGCTGTAATGCAACTTATTTGTATCTAAAAATCACTTTTCTATGCCAGATCACACAGTAAAAACCAGGAGTTTATGGGAAAAATTACGTTAAGGGTGCAATACTAAAAAATTTTATTATTGACATTATTATTATTAGTGGCATTATTAACATTTATTCTGACATAAAAACAATAGAAACTAATAAAAATGGTAGCACAGTTTTACATATGTTAAATGGTTAAGAAATACATAAATATGATAATAAGTATGGCACTTTTTCTCAAAAAAAAACCCCTGAAATTTGCTTGTGGAAGGGAGTGTCCCAAGAATTGCAGATTGCTATTCTGAATTGGCAGAGGGAGGTTTATGTGCTATCAGAAGGAAATCTGTAACACCAAATGGAATAGGTGTGGCTCATAAACAGAGGCGGTGAACTTTGGTAGCTGGTAGATGTTTAAGGTATGTAAGTTTTGTGTATTCCTATAAAGCATGGGTCAGCTGGGTGTAGTTTTCTGTGTTCACTTAGCATTTTATTCAGATAAAATTGTGCATAAGTACAATAAATATGATTCAAATTACACCCAAATTATTCCCTAGTATACCAACCGCATTGGACCAAATTTGCATTTTCACAACAAGCATTATAGCAGAACTGACTCAACTGGAGTCTGTGAAAATTTTTGTTATAAAAGTATATGTCCCTCATGTCATAAACCTATCATGTCAAAATTATAATATTCATAGAATATACTTGTATTTCACACACTTTTCCTCATGCTGAAAAATTTTACTAGGCTAAGGTTTATTGGAATTTTGCATCTTGGGTTTTCTCAACTCCACTTAGAGGCTGTCCTATTTGACAAGTAAAAGTATTTGTCAAAATCTTTACAAAATTACTCTCTAAAGATATATTTTAATATTTAAATCTGCTAATAGTAATCACGTAATATTTATAAGAAGAATGGTTTCATTTTAATTAAGTACATGCTCTATGCCAGGAACTATGCTACATTCTCTAAGTGCATCATGTTATTAGCAGGTCACTTTAAGCCTCCATGGTTATTCTATTAATACACCCATTTTATAGAACTGGGAACGACAGTTTGAAGTGGGTAATTTCTCCAAAGTCAAGTAGCTAAAAGCTGGAGGGCTGATTACTGTAGTATTTTGACCCAGGCTCTTACCAGTACTCACTCACAGGTGATTTTCAATTCTTGACCTAGAGGTTGGAGAGAGAGTGCACATAAAATCTCCTCCCTTGACTCATAACTTCTATATAGAGAACATTATGCCTATTGCCACATTTCTTCTTCTCTGTATCTTTTTGTGACATTTTAGCTAGTCTTATCTGAAAACTTAAGAGACCACGTATAGAGATACTTAATTTTTACCTTTCCTTTAATTCAGACAAAAAGATGCCCCACGAATTAAGAATCTAATTTGGGTAAGAGCGGCTGGCAGGGGAAAAGACTGCAAAATATATAACCTATTCCAGATTGGTAAAGTTTTGGTTGAATAAGAGATATTTACTTACTACTCATCCATTTAAGAATCTGATAAAAAACTATAAACTCTTTTCTGATAAGTACAATAGAGTCCTGATTAAAGCCACTTAAAGTACTAGACCACCCATTTTCCTCCTTCCTTCAGCAGCATCATTGACAAATGCTGTCTACTTAAGTTTTGCGGGGCAGCAGGAGGGAGGGAAGAAAATGTAGATTTGAACTGAGGTTGTTCCCCCACCCAGGGAACATACCTGGCTACCACCTGGAAGGCTAACTCCAAGCCATCAGGCCTTACTTTGCTTTCTTACAAGGTTTCCTTCCACTATTATTCTAAACTCTGTTCTTCCCCATCAAGTATCACTTAGAAAACCACAGCAGGTGCTCTGAAGCGTAGACATCAGAAAGTACAGGCATTCTTCATTTTATTGTGCTTCACTTTATTGCACCTCGCAGATATTCTGTTTTTAAGAAACAGAAGTTTTGTGGCAACCCTGCCTCGAGGAAGTCTATCAGCATCATTTTTCCAACAGCACATGCACACATCTTGTCTCTGTGTCACATTTTGCTAATTTTTGCAATATTTAAAACTTTTTCTTTATTGTATCTATTATAGTGATCTCTGATCAATGATCTTTGAGCTTAGTACTGTAATTGTTTGGGGGCATCACAAACCATGCCCACATAAGAAGGCGAACTTGATAGATAAATGTGTGTTTTCTGACTGCTCCACCAACTGGCTGTTCCCATGTCTCTCTCCCGGTCCTTGGACCTCCCTATTCCGTGAGACACAACAGTATTGAAATTAGGCCAATTAATAACCCTACAATGGCCTCTAAGTATTCAAGTGAAAGAGAGTCATACATCTCTCACTTTAAATCAAAATGATTAAGGTTAGTGAGGAAAGCATGTGGAAAGCCCAGATAGGCTGAAAGCTAGGCCTCTTGCACCAAACAGTGAGCCAAGTTGTGAATGCAAAGGAAACGTTCTTGAAGGAACTTTAAAGTGCTACTCCAGCGAACACATCAATGATGAAAAAGCAAAACAGCCTATTGCTGACATGAAAACGTTTTAGTGATCTGGATAGAAGACCAAACCAGCTACAACATTCCCTTAAGCCAAAGCCTAATCTAGAGAAAAGCCCTAATTCTCTTCAGTTTTATGAAGGCTGAAAGAGGTAGAGAAAGCTACAAAAGAAATGTTTAAAGCTAGCAGAGTTCAGTTTATGAGGTTTAAGGAAAGAGGCCGTCTCTGTAACACTAAAGTGCAAAGTGAAGCAGCAAGGGCTGATGTAGAAGCTGCAGCAAGTTATACGGAAGATCTATCTAATATCATTGATAAAGGTGGCTACACTAAACAACAGATTTTCAATGCAGACAAAATTGTCTTCTGTTGGAAGTAGATGCCATCTAGGACACTCATAGCTGGAGAAAAGTCAATGCCTGTCTTCAAAGTTTCAAAGGACAGGCTGATTCTCTTGTTAGGAACTAATGCAGCTGGTAACTTTAAGTTAAAGCCAATTCTAATTTACCATTTTGCAAACTCTAGGACCCTTAAGAATTTACTGTACCTGTACTCTAGAAATGCAGCAATAGGACCTGGATGACAGCACATCTGTTTATATCATGGTTTATTGAATATTGTAAGCCCAATGCTGAGACCTACTGCTCAGAAGAAGAAAGATTCCTTTCAAAATATTACTGTTCATTGATGATGGACCTCGTCACCCAAGACCTCTGATGATGATGTACAAGGAAGTTAATGTTGTTTTCATGGCTGCTAACACAGCATCCATTGTAGAGCCCATGGATCAAGGAGTAATTTTGACTTTCAAGTCTTATTATTTAAGAAATGCATCTTGTAAGACTATAGCTATCATAGACAGTGATTCCTCTGCTGGATCTGGCCAAAAAAAAAATTGAAAACCTTCTGGAAAGGTTGTTGCATTCTAGGTGCCATTAAGAATATTCATGATTCATGGAAGGAGGCCAAAATATCAATATTAACAGGAGTTTGGAAGAATTTGATTCTAACCCTGATGGAAGACTTTGAGAGGTTTAAGACTTCAGTAGAGCCGGGCGCGGTGGCTCACGCCTGTAATCCTAGCACTCTGGGAGGCCGAGGCGGGAGGATCGTTCAGAGCTCAGAAGTTCGAGACCAGCCTGAGCAAGAGTGAGACCCCATCTCTACCAAAAATAGAAAGAAATTAATTGGACAGCTAAAAATATATAGGAAAAAAAAATTAGCCGGGCATGGTGGCATATGCCTGTAGTCCCAGCTACTCGGGAGGCTGAGACAGTAGGATCGCTTGAGCCCAGGAGTTTGAGGTTGCTGTGAGCTAGGCTGATGCCACGGCACTCACCCCAGGTGAGAGAGTGAGACTCTGTCTCAAAAAAAAAAAAAAAAAAAAAAAAAAAAAAAAAAAAAAAAAAAAAAAAAAAAGACTTCAGTAGAGGAAGGAATTACAGATGTGATAGAAATAGCAAGAGAACTAGAATTAAAAGTGGAGCCTGAAGATGTAACTGAATTGCTGCACTCTCATGATAAAACTTTAGTGGATGAGGAGTTGCTTCTCATTGATGTCCAAGGAAAATGATTTCTTGAGATGGAATCTACTCCTGGTGAAGATGCTGTGAACATTGTTGAAATGATAACAAAGAATTTGTAATTTTCCATAAACTTAGTTGATAAAACAGTGCCAGGGTTTGAGAGGATTGACTCCAATTTTGAAAGAAGTTCTACTGTGGGTAAAATGCTATCAAACAGCATGGCATGCTACAGAGAAATTCTTCATGAGAAGATGAGTTAATCAATGTGGCAAACTTCATTGTTGTCTTATTTTAAGAAATTGCCTCAACTACCCCAACCTGCAGCAGCCACAACCTCATTAGTCAGCAGCAATCAACACGGAGGCAAGACCCTTCACCAGCAAAATGACTACAACTCTCTAAAGACTCAGATGACTGTTAGCCTTTTTTAGCAATAGAGTATTTTTAATTAAAGTATGTACTTTTTTTTAGACACAGTTGTATTGCACTCTTAATAGACTAGGCTATAATGTAAGCATAACTTTTATATGCACTGAGAAACCAAAAAATTCACATGATTTTCTTTATTGTGGTATTTATTAAATACTTTATGAGGTTGTCTGGAACTGAAACTGCAATATCTCCGTAGTACAACTATATAGATGTTTACATAGGGTTGGCAGATTTAGCAACCATAAATTAAGTCTGAATTTTGGATAACCAATAATTTTTATCTGAAATTTAAATTTAATTGGGTGTCCTATACGTTTTATGGCCTTTATAATTAAGGTACCTTTGTAATTAATGTATTCCTAGAGGCAGATATCATCAATGGGCCATCAACGGGCAAGGCCATCACTGTTGGCCTTGCCTTTTGTGACAAGCCACTGCCATCTTTTTAAATTAATTGACAAAAGTAATTAATAAAATCTTTTGCCTTGGTGTTAGTCTAGGGAGAAAATAAAGCCCTGTCTGTATCCTGAATTTTTCCTACCTTCCATAGAGTAGATAAAGGCAAGGTTTCACGTGCTTTTATTTCCTCTTCTCAAATTGAAGATAGATTCAAAGATTCTTTATATGTACATTTATGAATGCCTATTTATGTGTGAAAAATAACATTCCATATTGCTTGATTCTTCTCTGTTTCTGTTTTGTGAATAGCACAGTCTTGCTGATATTTTCCTGGACAAATAAAGAACAAAGTCTTAACGTGTGGCAACCAAGACAAGTGAAAATTTTCAAATCAGCTGATTTAGCTAAGCCTGCTGCAACAAAATGTCTCTTTTTGAGACTTTTCAAACTTGGCCTTCCAAGAATATGCATTGCATAATGAACTTCAGAGAACCAATTCTTCCTCTCTGGCATTTATTCATGTGATAAAGCTCACAAAGCTATCTTTAATTATTACTCTATAGGATATCCCGTTATCTTTAATTATCACTACCGAATGGTTACAAAATCAAATACTGCTGGCAATCAAGAGTCATTATACAATAGCATGATTGCATCTGTTCATATTAACAGATAAGAACAGAAAATCAAAACAGTGTCTGATTTAGCTACCAAAACTGTCTGAACAAAATATTGTATCTAGCGCTCTTAATATCTCGCAGTGACTTTGATCTGATTAAAGTCCAAAGAAACATAACCACAGATGCAAATGTTCTGGTGTTTCTGAAATTAATATTGCTGAATTTCACTGGACTGAATTGCTGGAATCCTAGTGAAGCAGAAGTGATTATAGGCACAGTACAAACTTATGATAGGAGGATATCTAAATCTCTGAGGCCGCAGGTGCAGGATTATAGTAAAACCCCATTGAAACATTCAGTGTTCTGTCTAAATACCCCAGTACAAAATTAATTAGGCAGTTGATCACATAATAAAGCTATGATGGATGATCTAATGGAAACTAGCATCTCAGAGTCAATAACAAACTTGATTCTCTTATTAGATGCAGCTGATTTTCAGTTCTGCCATTTACAAGATTGTGTGCATAATAAAAGATGAAAAAAAAGAGGGGGTTCTATTTTGAAAATGAGAACTCAGTTACAGTATTTATCTCTGTTGGAAACCATAATATGTAAGCAATGTAGAATTTGTAGATAGACATATCTGCAAGTAATTCTCTAAGATACTTGGCTGAAAAGCACATCAAAGAACAGGGAAATAATGAGACAGGCTCCAGCTGTTGGATTCCTACAGCTTTTGATTTGTGCTCCACTAGAAACTCCAGGTTTTGATCCTGTGTTGATTATTTCCATGGTACTGAAGTCGATTTGTGCATTATTTAAAAACAGACAGTAGGCAGGAAACAAGGAAGAGTTTGCAAACTACATCTTAAAGGATATTTTGTTTCTGTCTTGTCATTTCTTGCTTTCCATTTTGGGGGCTTTGCTGATATACATGGTTACCTGTAGGGGGACACAGATTAAGAATGCAGAAAGTGAAGAACAGAGCTAATCAAAGGTTTTAAAAAGAAATCAGGATGAGATTGCAACTAAAGCGACTGTGGGGTTCGACAACTAGAAGATATAAGAATGCCACACACTCCATGTTGATTTTCAGTTTTGTGGAACTGTGGAAATGATTATAAGAGGGTGAAGACAGATGCCCACTTTGAAATAAGGAATATTTTCCCAAGATAGAAACCTGGTAGTTAAAAATTACCGAAAACTCAATCAGCACTGCACAGCCCTTTCCCTGACCCAGGACTTCAGGAAGTCCTTGCTTAAAAGGCAACCAATTTTTTAGAGCTTATCATTAAATGTTTTCTTAAAACATGCTTTATTTCCTAAATGTGACACAATAGAAAATTTTGAAAATTCAATAGTATGGTTTTCTGAAGAACTTTGCCCTGAACTTTTTTCGTGTTCTGATAATGGAGTCATACAAGTAAAGCAAGGACCCATAGTTTCTCACACTGTTTGAGTTTTTGATGAATTATTATTATTATTCCTCAATTTCCTGTAAGCCAAATCATGCTCAAAGACCAATTTTTTTTTGTTGTTGTTTTTTAATGTCGTGCTTCTCTTGGTTGAGTCCAGGATTATATAAGATGAGCTGTAGTTTGGTGTCACTGATCATGAGAAAAGAAATCCAGCTGGCAAATGGACTTCTGGATCTGGTTATTTGTAAATTCCTTTCATCCTTTCCTCTTATCTTCCTTCATTTTTTCCTTCTCGCCTTATTAATCGTGTCACCTTCTGTGTGCACAGATACATAACCACAAACACATATACGCACACTCATAAATGCAAAAAACCCCAAAACAATTGGAACAGCTGTTTACTGGATCAATGAGAGAAATTATTGAAGAGTTATTTATAGGAAAGTACTCACAACTGATCCGCTTATTGACTCAGAGAGATATCAGTAATCAATACACAGTTCTTAGAGTCTCTTGGAAGCCACTGTTTGATATAATATTGACCCAACTTTCTCCTTATCAATAATCTCTTCCTCCATCCTCATTTGATCCCTCATGCTTAGGCCATCAATATGTAGTACTTGGATACTTCTTTAATATAATATGAGAATTTTAATAAAGATTTACATGTTCATGTGCACAAGTCCTTATTGTTGGACATTGAAATTCCTGATGATTTTTTAGGTTGACTGTGGCAGTCTTTGATCCCTTTGCTTACCATTTAAATGACTGTGCGGAAATTCCTTAATCAATTTGCACCCAGATTTAATTACCTATGGAGCAGAGACAACAATGTCTACCTCTTTTACTACCTTGAGGAGTAAATAAGAAAATAGGAAGTACTCAGTGTACAGCTTGCTATTAAGAGTCTAAGCCCAGAATACAGGACAGTACTGGTAGTATTTGTGGGGGTAATGGTCGTGGGGTATTTTGTTGTTATTACCCCATTCTCCTTAGTCTGAAAGTCCCTTTTACTGCATGAGGCTCCTATATGAACACAAGCACAGAAGTTGAGACTGAGAACTTTTCTCCTAGTACAACCAGTATGAGGCTTACATGAAATTTTGCCACAAATTTAATCCTGAACAGAAGGACCGTCTATATTGCCAATGCAGCCCAAGTAGTTTTTTGGATTAGCTCATATTTGGAAGCAACCTGAGTGGTTTTTAAAGTATGGAAAAGTACCATGATTTTATATTGTGTTCACACTGTGCTATTCCTCCATAGCTAGCCACTGTGAGTGAAGAAAATGTACTACCAGCTGGTGCTTTAAAACAAACAGATAAACCAACCCTGAACTACGAAGGCATATCTATAAGGATGTTCTTTATTTTAATAACAAAGAGATAGATACACTCTAAACAATCAGCATTGATATTAGATAAATTAAATCATGGAACATAGAACTAAATAGAATGTGATACAGACATTTAAAAGGAAAAAGATGGCTTTAATTTAGAAAAGGTCCATTGATTTTGAAAGATTTTCACAATATAGTATATTGTTTTCTGTATGTCTCATGTGTTTTGGTTCCTCTATTCTTTCTTTACTGCCTTCTTTTGCATTAAGTAGATATTTTCTAGTGTAATTCCTGCACATCATTACCAACATTTGGTACGGTCATACCTTGTTCATTTTAGCTATTCTAAAAGGTATGTAGTGGTTTCTCATTGTTGCCTGAATTTGCATTTCCCTAGTGAACAATTACATTAAGCATATTTTCACATGTCTATCCTATGTCTACATATCTTCCTTAGTGAAGTGTCTGTTCAAATCTTTCTTTCTTTTTTTGTGTTATGCTGTTTGTTTTTGATTATTGGGTTTTGAAAGTTTTTTTTATATATTTTAGGATATAAGTCATTTATCAAATATGCAATTTACAAATATTTTCTCCCAGGATGAAATTTGTGTTTGCATTCTCCTAATAGTGTCTTTTGAGAAAGAGTTTTTGTTTGTTTCAAAGTATAATTTATTTATGTATGATTTTATGACTCATGCTTTTGATATTATATCTAAGAGATATTTGCTTCACCTGTGGCAATAACATTTTCTTCTTCTTCTTTTTTTTTTTTTTTTTACTAAAACATAGTTTTAGGTTTTAAATTTATGCCTGTGATCCTTTTTGAGTTAATTTTTAAATATGGTATGAGGCACGAAGTTCATTTTTTTTTGCATGTAGGTTGTCCAAGTGATCCAGTACCATTTGATGAAGACTGTCCTTTCTCCACTAAATTGTCTTTGTACCTTTGTCAAAAAGTAGTTGTCCATATTTGTGTGGGTCTATTTCTGAAGACTCTAGTCTGTTCCATTTATTTATTTGTCCACCTTTATACTGATAGCACACTATCTTAGTTCTATAGCTTTATAATAAATCTTGAAATGAGAGATTGTTGGCCTTACATTTTTTCTTCTTCTTTTAAAAAGTTGTTTTGGTTATCCTAGCTTCTTTTCCTTTCCTTATGAATCTTAGAATTCATTAGTGAATTTCTATTTAAGAAGCTTGATGATATTTTGTTTGAGGTTGTATTGAATTTATAGATCAATTTGGGAAAATTGACATCTTGACAATATTGAGTCTTTCAAACCATGAACACAGGGTATCACTTTAATTATTTAGTGCTTCTTTAATTCCTTCCAACAATATTTCTTTTTAGTTTTCTGTGTATAAATCTTTTACATTTTTTTTCAGATTTATCCCTGAGAATTTCATATTTTGATGGTAATACAAATGGTGTTTTTTAATTTCAGTTTTTAATGGTTTGTTTCTAGTACATACCAATGAAATTAATTTTGAATATTGATCTTCTATCCTGCAATCTTGCCAAACTC
Source organism: Indri indri (assembly GCA_004363605.1). Classification (NCBI taxonomy): domain Eukaryota; kingdom Metazoa; phylum Chordata; class Mammalia; order Primates; family Indriidae; genus Indri; species Indri indri. The sequence goes on along the minus strand of RJWJ010009712.1, from coordinate 38,433 downwards.
ACTAACAAATTCTATAACTTTTTTATATAATTCAACATGTTTTCAACATATACAGTGATATTATATGAAAATAAAGACAATTATTACTTTTTTTCTTTCTGGCTATATTACACTGGCTAGAGCCTCAAATAAAAAATATATGTATATATATGTATTTTTTTTTTTTCTGAGACAGGGTTTTGCTCTGTTGCCCAGACTGGAATGCAGTGGCATGATCGTAACTCATTGTAGCCTTGAATTTCTGGGCTCAAGTGATCATCCTGCCTCAGCCTCCCAAGTAGCTAGGACTACAGGCATGCACCACCGTGCCTAGCTATTTTTTGTTTTAATTTTTTGTAGAGTCTATGTTGCTCAGGCTGGCCTTGAACTCCTGGCCTCAAGCAATCCTCCTGCCTTGGCCTTCCAAAGTACTGGGATCATAGGCATGAACAACTGCACCCAGCCCTTAAGTAAAATGTTAAAGAAAATTTGTGAAGGCTAACATTCTTATGTTTTGCTTATCTTAGGTGGGAAGCATTCAGTCTTTCATCATTACTATCATATAACTACAGGTTCTTCATAGATGTATCAATACTTTTCAGGTTAAGGAAATAGTTTGCTAAGACTTGTTATGAGGAATGGATGTTGGATTTTGTCAAATGCTTTTTCTGTATAGAATAAGACATTGCTATGTTTTTGTCTCTTTAGTGTGTTAATATTCTGAATTGCAATGATGAGTGCTTAATGTTAAACCAAAGATTTATTCTTGGGATAAATTTGTTCGGTCAGGACATATCTGTTTTTTAAGTTTCTGTATTTGATTTTCTAAAATTTTATTTAGAATTTATCTATAATTATTAATGATATTGGTCTGTAGTTTCTTGTAATGTCTTTGTCTAATTTTAGTATCAAAATAATGATGGCTGTATAAAATGAATTGGGAAATATTCCCTCCATTATAATTTTCTGGAAGAGTTTATGTACAATTTATTATTTTTTCCATAAATGTTTTATAAAATTAACCAGTGAAGCTGTCTAAGGCTAGAACAACAAATTTTGTTTTCTTTAGTGGATATAAGACTATTCAGATTATCTGTTTCTTCTTGAGTAAATTTTGATATTGTATGTCTTTCAAGAAATTTGTTCTATTCATTAAAGTTTTCAAATTTATTGGCATAGTCCTTTATTATTATTTTAATATTAGAAATTTGTATAGTTGTCACCTCTTTCATTATATTGATATTTTGAGTTTTCTCTCTTTTTATTCTCATAAGTCTATCTAGAGGCTTATCAACTTTATTGATCATGTAAAATGACTAGCTTGTGGTTTCATTAATTTTCTCTTCCTTTTCTAATTTCTTAAAGTAAAATCGACATCATTTACTTAAGACCACTCATCTTTTTAAATGTGAGCATTTATTGTTGTAAACTGGCAATCCTAAATTCCTTAATATAGTTTGTTTTCATTTTTATTCAGTTCAAAACATTTCCTAATTTCCCCTTTTATAATATGTTTTGATGTATAGATTATTTAAAAGAATGTTATTTGGTTCCCAAGTATTTTAATATTATCTGAAACATATTTTTGCTATTTTTATTTAATTCATATTAGAATGTTACTTATATGATTTGAATACTTTTTAATTAACTGAGACTTATTTTTATGGTCCAGAATATTGTCTATCTTTGCAAATGTTCCATCTGCACTTGAAAAAAAATGTGTGTTCTGCTGTTGTTGTATGGAGTATTCTATAAATGTCATGTTAGTTCCTAGGGGTGTTCAATTTTTTATATCTTTACTGATTTTCTTCCTACTTATCCCATCAATTATTGAGAGAGTAGTATTAAAATTATTTGACTATGTGTGAATTTCTTTATTTGTCCTTGCTGTTCTATTCATTTCTGCTTCACTTATTTTGAAATTCACTTATTAGGTGCATAATAATTTGTAATAATTATAACTTGATGAATTGACACCTTACCATTACCAGAAACAAAAATTTATTACTGCTAATATTCTTTGTTCTCAAGTATAATTTGTCTGATATTTAACAGCCACGTCGTCAGCTTTCTTTTGACTGGTGTTAGCATTGTACTCCAGTACCATCCCTTTACTTTTATATTTGTACCGTTTTATAGTTGTATTTTTACATTTGAAGATATAGTATTGGATATTACTGTACTTATTGAAATGGTCAGGTTTAAGTCTATCATCAGTATACTTACTATTTGTACCATCTATTCTTTATTCTTTGATTTTTTTTTTTTTTTTACTGCCTCCTACTGGATTGAGTATATTTTATAATTCAAATTTATCTCCTTTGCCAGCCTGTTAGCTAAAATTCTGTTTTGTTATTTTAATGGTTGCTTTAGGGTACATAGTTTGCATTGTACCCTATAATAGTCTATTAATATCATTTACTTTCTGCCTGAAAGACTGCCTTTAATACTTTATAGTGTATATCTACTAATAATGAATTCTTTCAGCTTTGGTGTTCTGAAAATAACTTCTTTTTACCTTTGTATTTTCATAATATTTTCACTGGATATACAATTGTAGATAATTGGTTTCTTGGGGGGATTTTTGCAATACTTTAAAAAATATTACTGCATTCTCTTCTTGGATGCATTTTTTTCTAACAAGAAATCTGCTATCATCCTTATCTTTGTTCCTCTGTACATAAGATTGTCTTTTAAGATTTTTCTTTTATTTTATTTCTGGCTTTGAGCAATTTGATTATGATATGCCTTGGAATCATTGTTTAACTTCTCTTGTGTTTAGGGATTTATTTTGCTTCTTGGATCTGGACATTTACATTATCAAATTTGGAAAATTTGGGTCATTATATTTCAAATATGTTTTCTCTCCTATCTACTTTCACATATATTAGACCACTTGCAGTTATCTCACAAGATGCTGATGTTCTTTCTCTTTAAAAAAGAAGTTTTCTCTTTTCTTATTGTTTCATATTACTTTTTACTGTTGTGCCTTCAAGTTCTTCTGCATTTCTTCTATAATATCTAATCTATTGTCAAAACTTACCCAGTTTATTTTTTATATTACACTTTGTAGTTTTCAGTTCTAGGATTTCAAATGGCCTTTTTTAAATCCTCCATGTCTCTACTTAACTTTTTGAACATATGGAAAACAATTTTAACTGTTTTAATGTCCTTGTCTGCAAATTATAACATCTGTGTCAATTTGGGGTTACTTCATGAGCCATATTTAAAAGATTTTAAAAATATATTTATTTTATTTTTGGGAGGACTTTTCAAAAATAGTTTTTGTTTGAATGAAAGACATTGTGAACTTTACCTTGTTGAATGCCAGTTCTTTTTCTGTCCCAATAAATTTTATTAGGCTTTGTTTTGGAATGCAATTAAGTTAGTTGGAAATATTTTGATCCTTAAGGGTCTTGGTTTTAAAATTTGTTAGGTAGACCAGAGTAGTGCTTAGTCTTGGGGTGATTATTCCACATTACTGTGCCATGACCCTTCTGTTTGCTCTATTCAAGGCCCCATTAATCATGGAAATGTTACAGCCCAACCAGATTCATTACCTGCTGCTCAAGAGGGAGCTAATACACTGAGATGGCAGGGGTTACAGCAGAGAAAAAGTTTAATACCATAGGCATCATATGGGGAGACTAGAGGAATTTCCGAAATCCATCTCCCCCAAAATTTGGGAGAAAGAGTTTTTAAAGATAGTTTTCTGCCGATGGGGCTACAAACTAGTACAATCCTCTATGGAAAGTAGTATGGAGATATCACAAATAACTAAAAGTTGAACTACCATTTGATCTAGCAGTCCCACTACTGGATATTTACCCAAAGGAAAAAAAGACATTCTATAAAAAAGCTATCTGTGCTCAAATGTTTATAGCAGCACAATTCACAATTGCAAAGATGTGGAAAAAACCCAAGTGCCCATCGATACATGAGTGGATTAATAAAATGAGATATATGTATACCATGGAGTACTACTCAGCCATTAAAAATAATGGAATACCTATTGTATTATCCTGGATGGAACTGGAGCCCATTCTTCTAAGTGAAGTATCACAAGAGTGGAAAAACAAATACCACATGTACTCACCATTAAATTGATACTAATCGATCAACACTTATGTGCACATATGGAAGTAACATTCATCAGGTGTCAGGCAGGTGGGAGTGGGGAGGAAGAGAGGTTGGGTAAACTCACACCTAATGGGTGTGGTGCATGCTGTCTGGGGGATGGGCATGCTTGTAGCTCTGACTTGGGTGGTGCAAAGGCAATTTATGTGACCAAAGCATTTGTACCCGTGTATTATTCTGGAAAAAAAAAAAAGATGAAAAATATATCTACATCTCACCTCACAAGACTTTTTGAGTAGTAAACCAGATAAAGTACATATACTTTGGCTTATCAAAAAGTGATATATAAATGCCAATTGTTTTCACCATCTCTGCTATTTTTATAGATGTTTGAGTTATTTATATTGTCCTTAAAAACACTTTAACATAGTTGCAGAGGTTAAAAAACAGTTTCGTGGGCAAAGTGCTTCACTAAGCAATTAGTTATACTTATTGGTAGGGAATGAACTTATAAGGTTGGGGTGCAGAGATTATCTTCTCAATTGGGAGATTTCTTGAGTAGGGTGTCTCAAGGATGTGTATCCATTCCCCCACCTATCCATAGGTCCAGTCGGTGTCAGTGGGTTCCCCCTGGAATGCAGAGTCTGAAAAATACTTCAAAGATCAGTCTTAGGCTTTATAATAGCAATGTTATCTACAGAAGCACAAGTCTTTGGGCTGTACAATAGCAATGCTATCTAAAGAAGTAGTGGGGGAAGTCACAAATCTTGCACTTATAAAAGAAGATAGTGCCATTAAGCAGTAACCAGTTATAGCAGTAAGGAAGTTAGGGATCAATGTCTGGTTAACTTATGACTATATCCATAATTTTATAAAAATCAGGCCTTGATTACTATCTATGCTTTATGGCTCTACATTGTTTTAATATAGATGGTTTCAGAAATAGCACTACACTCAGGCTTGTGTAATGACTCCTTTCAGGTGGATCTTTCTCCAGCCTTGGGTAGTTCCCTCACATGCATTTACTGATCAGTACTCAGCTGAACACTTGAGAGGAGTTCTTTGCATATTTCTGGAGTTGTCTTTGTGGACAGCTCTTCCCTCTCTGATACTCTGTCCTGAAAATTCTAGTCAGTGGTCACCACTGTGAATCTTCTGGAATCTCAATCTGTTTCTCCAACTAAGGGAGTCCTCTGGGCTTTGCCTGGGTTCCCCCTGCTTGTGTTACAGCCTAGAAACCTTCCCGAGGTGGTCAGCTTGGGTAGTCATAAGCCTCACCTCATTTGTTTCCCATCTGTCAGGGATTACTGTACTTTATTGCCTGATAACCAGCATCTTAAAATCATTGTTTCCTATATGTTGTCAATTTTTTGGTTTTTCAGAAGAGATTATAAATACAATCTTTGCTATTTCACCTTGCTCAGAAATGAAAGTCCTATTTATTTATTTTTAATTACTTAGAAATCCATGAGAATATTTTTCTATAAAATTAAAACAATATGGACTAATACAGTAAAAATTAGTAGTCTGTAATATCGGTCTTCTAGAAATAATCACTATTTTGTAAGTATCTCTCAAGACCATTTTTCATACATTTATATATACACATCTTCATGTAGAATAATATATTTCAAGTGTACATTTTTAAAACAAATGGTGTCATACTTTTCATATTGTTCAGAAACTTGCTTCTTTCATCCAATGGTATGAGAGACACTCCATTTCAATACATAGGATTCTACCTTATTTTTAAAAATTTCTGCAGTATTGATTAAACATATTTGATTTAACCATTCCTATACCAATGAAGATTTGAACTGTATTCATCTTTTCTGTACTAAAAGAATGGATGTCATGAACAGCATTGTACATGCCTCTTTGTGCACTCGTATAAATATTTTTCTGACATAGACACCTCTGAGTAGAATATTTAGGCTAAGGGGTAAGCCCACATTAAAATATGATAAACAGTGTTCAAATACCCTTTATCCCTTACGATGACATTGTCTATATCAATGAAACTTTTCTCTGTTTTTTTAATCAGCTTGTCATTTATAATTTTTAAAAATTTAACGAATCAGAAAAGTGTAAAGTATTTTAATATTGTTTTAACTTTAATCTCTCTAGTTGCTGGTAAAGTCAGACATTTTCATCTAATAGCCATTTATATTTCCCTCCTGTGAATTACGTCTTTATAACCTGTGCCCATTTTTATAAACACATCTGTCTTTACTTATTGATTTGTGAGTGTGTGTGTGTATATGTGATATGTAGATGTTTATAAGCTTTTGTAATCAGCCAAATGTACAATTTTGGAGGGGAAAATATCCAAAGCTTACACGTATGTATAATTAGTCCGTTACCAAAAGTTTAGTTCTTGTCCCCAAGACTGAATGGGTGACAATGAAGAATGAGGACAAGCCACATGAGGAAAATGAAAGAGAAGTTTATTAATTTGCCAGCAAATGAGGAGGGCAGCAGACTAGCATCTTGAAAGACCACTATCCCATCTTTAAGCAGAAATACAGTGCTTTTTAAATGGGGGTTTTCAGAGATTCGCTCAGGTCTATGTGATCAGTGTCACATGTCATGGCTTTGGGCTATTTTTGTTTAACTGTATTTGGTGGTTTTTATCAGTCTTATCTCTGATGAAGATAATCTCATGACCTCCCGACAATTCTGTTGAGCCGTCTCTTGTGGTTTAAGATACTGGAAAACAAACAGCAAAGAACATTTTCCTGCCCCTTTGATTACTGGCCTTGGGCAGGAATGCAGGTTTTAAATCCCAAGAAGGGTGGGGGCTTTTAAGGAGACAACTCATAATACATTTTTCCCTTTGTCAGACGTTTACCTCTGTCACCAGTCCATTCCCTACCCTACGTCTGCACCTTCACCTGAAGCAGAAGTCCCAGGAACCAGCCTTCCCCAGGGTTCAGGCACACCTACACTTTAGGTTATATATTATCTTTAGATTACTTTTATCTTTCATATTAAACTTCACTAAAAAGCTTATTCTAGGTCTTTTTGCATATATATTTTGGATAGAAATTAGATACTATGGCTAATCTTGTTAATCTTGTAACTTAGATTGGTATAAGGGATGTTTTAGGCACTTAGTCTGGATTTTAAATATGGTAAGTAAGGCAAGCTTTATAAACCTAATTCAATTTTATATTTTTCATTTGGAAATGGCAGAGGTATGGCTACAGACCAGTGTATAGAACTTGAATAGAATTATACAGAATTTTTTTGTTTGAGACTGTGCTTCCAAGGATATAGGTCAGACTAGGTCAATCTATCAAGGAGGAAATATAAAATTCTATCATTTTAATTATAACTACCAAGAGTGAGTTTACATAGTGTTGTCCTCAGCTAGATTGAGACATATGTCAACATATGGGTGAAAACCCTTAACTGGTCAGGTCTAGGTGGTTATATGGACATGAAATAATTTTGTTTCAATTTGTTTGAATTGACAAGGTATGTATTATATGATTTTTTCAGTTACCATTCTTTTCATCCTTTATAATTACTGACCTTTTCATGTGAATGTTTCTGGTAAGCTCCTTGAGAATGGAGTCTTGCTTCATTTCTTTTCTAATCCCTCTTAGAATTTCTCACAGTGCTTTCAATGTCTCTAAACATGCCATAGTCAAGGAAATGTTGGCTACTTCATGGTTAATGCTGCTGCTGATATTGATAATAATAATAGTGATAATAATAGCTAACATTGATTGATGTTATGTGTCAGGCACTGTCTTAAGCGCTAATTCTCCAGCTTTTATAAATGAAGGAACTAAGGCAAATAAAGGTGAGGGAATTGGTTGAACTTGGATTCTCATGCAAGCACTCTGACATGTGTTAGGCTTCAGATCGCTGTGTTACATATAATTCAAATACAGTCACAATATGGGAATTTTGTAAAGCAGTGCTTTGTTCACAAGTCTGTCTCCTCCTAGGCCTCATGCTCACTAAGGTCAGGTCTGTATCTTGTTTATCTTTGTTCATCCAGGCTGTTGCACAGGGTCTGACACAGAGTAAGCTCTCAATAAATGTTATTAAAATAATGAATTTGATGAGTGGCATGAACTTCCATCAGAATATTCCAGAGCAACATTCAAAACTTCTGTATATCTTTTATGGTTCCTCAGAATGCAAATTTCTGTACACAATGAGTACTCTGTGAATGTTAATGGATAATGTGACTGAAGTTAATAATATATTTATTTTTACTAATAGTCATAAAAGTGGGTGGTTGTATTAGTCAGCTATTGTTACACAATAAGTGATCCCAAAGCTGAGTAATTTAAAACAATCAATTATTCTGTTTTACTTGCGTGTGAGTGGGCAGGAAATTGGCTTTCTAGTCTATAGTGGGTACCAGGGTGTAAGTTGAGTCCAAATATGCTTCTGTACCTACCATCTTCATTTGTTAATAAAATGGGTTATTTATACAAATATGGCAGAGGGGCAAGAGAACAAACCCAAACATGCAAGTACATGCCAAGCCTTATTGATCAAAGCAAGTCACATGACTGATTGCAATGTCAAGATGGAAGTGTACACTTGGTCTCCAGTGGGAAGAACTGCAAAGGTCCAGGGAAAAGGGTGTGGATTTGTGCAATGGTAAATAATGGTCAATAATTCCATCTATCACATTTGTTCTGACCAAGCAAGTGATAGGGAAAAACATTTAGAAACACTAACAGCAAAATTTTGATTAAGTCCTTAAAGTAATGTAGTAGAAGTTTGAAGCAAAAACCAAGCCAATTTTTATTTAATCACAGTCTTCTTCCACTCTTCCAACAAATGGTGGATAATGAGTATTACAGTCATTTCAACAGTAATCAACTATGGTATCCCAAACAGAAGATTATAATTTCAGCTGGAAATTGAGCAGCAGGACAGTTGAAGGCTTAAAAACAACAACAAAAAAATCTCATTTAGTCTCAAGTGATACTTTGCAATAAAGAGAGAGGGTAGGGGCAGGAAAATTAAGAAATTAGCAACATGAGCAGAATTGTGTCCCAACAGAAGACTGGACTTGTCATTAGAGGAAGCACCCAAGAGAATCTGAATATCTGAAAATGATACATGAAGTAAATATGACTGGCCCTGACTAGTTAACACTGTAAAATATATATAACGAAAAGAGAAGGTAGGAAATCTGGAAATTAAAATCAAGAAAATAAAGGTTTCTTTTGGCTTCGCGCTAGGAGAGTTATGTCTTGCATGATTTTCTTTAAGCTTCTTAAGCCTGTGGCATGAGTGACACAGAACTATGTAGGAGTAATTAGTGTTTCAGTGTTTGAGAATCTGAAATAGGCGGCTCACCTATAGGTTCTGAATTCTTCTACAGGTACACAACTGAGCACACCTCATCTTCTCTTGACACTGTCCAAGATCCTCTGAAGGCAGTGTCAATTGCCAGGTCTAAATGAGGATCTGAGCGCAAAGCTGAGGCACAAACTCATGCATAAATAGAACACTGCATATTCTACTTAAAAATAATAGGGGAAAATGAAGTAGCAATCCTTCTGCAATTGCTGAACATTTCCCCACAACTTTTCTGTGTTTTTCAAGCAATTTTCTTTATTTTCCCTCACATGAAATGACACAGACCTGCAATTTCTCACTCCTTTCTTTCAAATTGTGTGTCACTTTCCTTGGGCTCAGACATTTACTGTTTTATATCTGTATAAATTCATGAATACATATGGGGCAAAAAATGTAAACATTGTCTTGACGAAATATTCTACTATCTTTAACAAAAGAGACAATACATATGATCTTAAAAATAATTTTGAAAGTATAAATATAAAAACAAGATACAACTGTTTTACAAGAGAAAGTGTTCCTCAGTTTCCCACCCTTATCCAAAGGTGAAATAGACTTAAATTTATCAAAAGTAATGAATGTGAATAGGTCCACACTCTCAAATTACTCCACCTGCTTCTTGGGCCAGGAATACATTAGATATGTTATTGCATTTCCTGGTGGAAAACAAGATGCATATGTAACTACTAGAAACCATAAGCTCATAGTAAAAAAATAAGCTATGGTACTTTCCTGAAAAATCTGATTACGATTGTTGAAATTCATGGAAGAGTGATATTGGGAAATAGAATGAATCCTCTGACTCGACTGCTTTGCTGACATCATGTAGATATAATTCATACATTTTCTTTCTCTGCCTTTTTTTGTGTATATCAACCAGAAGAATTTCAACGTGTGGGTATATACCTCGGTCTTGTAGGCCGACACATGAATTACTAAACTCAATTGTAGATTGCTACATCCTGACTAAATCATTTACATATAACAAAGGGGAAACTTTGGCCTTGGATAATAAAATGCATCTCATCCTCCATGTCATACTTTCTTTCATTCCTCTACTCATTCATCCATTCAAATCTGTGCTTATTTAGTAAACATTTTGCAGTTATTCTTATAAATGCTGGGAATTAGATGAGGTAGATAAGGGCACTACTATTGAGAAATTTACAATCTAAAGTGGAAGATAGTCATGTAAACATATAATAAAATAATAAAAGGATGAGAAAAATATCAAAGCAGAGAAATGAACAGAGTGCTATGGAAGCAGACAGAAAACAGTTAGTTCTGCCTATAGTAGTCCAGAAAGGCTCCACAGAGGAGGTGTTATTTTTGATAGATCTTGAAGGATAAGGAGAAATCTGCCAACTATAGATAAAAATGGAGGATGTGCCAACAAGAGCAGAGAGCTTTTGCATATGCAAAGGGGCATTCCACCCTGTTGCCCACCGATGATGGGTGACCTGTAAGCCCTGATAGGACTTAAAACTCTGCCATGGGGAGTTATTATTTTCACTTAGAACTGTCTCCCTGTTCTGTGTCCTAAATAAGATTATCAAATAAGTAGCATAAAACAGAACCTGAACTAGAATTTTTAAGACTTTTATTTTTCTCATGCTAGTAAATGATATTAAAAAAAACCAGCCATTTTTATCTTGGTTCAGGTCAGTCTGTAGTCATGTGAAAAATTGTTATAATTCATATAGGTAATGACATTCTGAAGTAGATAATATTTGCAAATTTGCCAATTTGGCCTTGAACTGAATCCTATGTTATTGTGTAACTTGAGGGGAAGGTGTCAGGAAAAAGCAGCTTCTTTTCTGGGTACTAGCCAAAGCACTTATTTTGGAGGAAATATTGTCAATGGGGACTTCCACAGACACATTTCCAGGCCATGAGTTCTCAATTACAGTGGGAGATCCTTTCAAAATTCTTTGTATTGCCTATTTGCCATATTCTCTTTTGTTTCCATTGAAAATAATAGAAATAAAGAGTGTAGTCATAATTATTTTCTATCATCTTGGTTGATCCCAAAGAGAGATGAGAGTCATCTGTGTGCCTCTATTTGCCTTGTGCCAATTGTCATCTTCTGTGACCCAAGAATAGTTCAGAGTTATTATGCAGTACATTTTTAAAGGGAAAAAGAAAAAATGACCCTAGATTTTATTGCGCCATTTTTGCTAGTTAATTTTGCCTTCCTGATCAAATACTATCTCCTTAACTGCATGTGGAATAAGCACTTCTTTCTTTTTTATCTTATCTTCTTACACCACATATATTGTATTTTTCTCTATCATTTTAATAGACAAAATTTTGCCTGTTGGAACATTGTGAGACCTCTCTTTCAACCACACTTCCATTCCTGGCCTGGTCACCTCTGTCCCTTTGATACTTGGGGCCCAGGAGGTGAATTTAAAAGTATCGCAGATTCAAATTTCTTTCTTTTTTTTTTTTTTGGAGTCTTCATTGGATATCTTCATGGGTAGCACTAGGTGTGATTTCTACTATTTATCATCTGTGTGACCTTGGTGAAGACCATCATGGCAGAGGTCCGTCATGGAAGTGTACCACTTCTACCTTGCCATCTAATCAAGCCTTTCTACAACAACACTCACCTTTCCCCATAAAGATATTACTTTCCTTATGTGGACCTCAACAACATAGCCAAAGTCCACAGTCTTACAGACCTCTCGTCATTTAGCACACAAGTCTATCAATCTCAGTCTCTCTCTCTTGTTCTCTCTCTCTCCAATACACATATATGATTTTTTGACTGTAGCATTTGTTTATATTTAATAGTATTGTTTAAATTTAATAATTATAATTTAATAATTAAGAGATTATACACACACAAATTCAAGTTTCTGTTTTTTCTTGAAGTTTTTTTCTAGAAGGGCTTAGTTGTTTTAAGTTCATTGAAGTTCCTACTACTCACTTCTGTCAAATGTCAGCTCACTTAGGCTGTTGTCTTTCCTTATGCCTGGCCATTCTTATCCATTGATGTTGCCTGCCTGATACCTGTAATCATTTGAGTTTGCAACCCCATGTGTAGATTTATTTATAGCAACAAGCAAAGACAGGAATAATTTTTTAAAAACTGAGGCCAAATAGGTAAGAAATTTTCCCAAACTCTCATAACCCAATTCACAGTCTCTTAATGCAACCCAATACCTTTCTTTGATACCAGTGTTTCTCAAACTTCAATATGCATCAGAATCACCTGGAAGTCTTGGTAAGCAGATTGTTGGGCCACATTCTAGAGTTTCCAGTTTACTGGGTCTGTCTTGGAGCCACAGAATTTGCATTTCTAATAAGTTTCCAGTTGATGCTGGTTGGAAACCATACTTTGAGAACCATTGTGCTATGCCATTATGCAAATTCATGTCAGTTTACCTTTAAAATGAGATCCAGTATTTACTTTGCCTTCCTCTCAAGGTTGCTGTGAGTTCCAAATGATGGTAAAGTTCAAAGAATGCTATGAAATAAATATAAAGTGTGTCTCCTTCACTAGAACATGAACTCTATGAAAGCCATAACATGACTGTCTTCTTCATTTTAATGTTTTTAGCCTTCGATGTATAGTAAGTTCCTTCTACATTTTTCTGAATAAATTAATGAATAAAAGGTAAAGTGCAAGATTTGGTAAAACTAAATAAAAAGAGAGAGAAGACAGGAGTAGAGACCTGGTCCCTAACAATCAATTTTAATTCAAAGAAAATAATTCCTAAGGAATGTCTATGCTTCTCTGATTTATTTGATAGCTTAGTTATACTGTGGTAAGAATGCAAAAGGAAGCAGTGCATCATTCCCTGACAGTGCTCATTGTACTAGTTCCTCCTCTGGGTAGAAAGAGCTTGCACATAAACATTCACAAGAGTGTAATCACTATCCAGAGACCGAATCCTCTGCCCTGACAGTTGGAAAATGACTCTGTGTGCTGACAGCCCCACAGGATGGCAAATGCAATAGCTCTGCTACTACTGTGTAATGTTGCTAAGCTTAATTGACTGCACCCATAAATAGTGGGAGAAAGTGAGGGTGTGTAATCCATACTACTCTTAAATTATTATGGGGACCAGCTTTCAGGCCTCCCGAGAATCTCTGTAGTAGAAGCCATTGCTTATTTGAATTTTAGGTTTTCTTGTTGTCCATACCAAACTCAACTCAATTTCATTCACTTGCTTTTTCCTTTTTTTTTTTTTAAACCTTGATGTTCTAGCTTTCACACACTTCCCTTTTCTTTTATTTTCCTTTGTAGCTTTACAGAGAGCCACTCTTATTCCTCCATCCTTATCTCTTTTCTTAATGTATTCTCCAATCAGCACTCAAACACCAATAATTGCTACTCTTGCCTTTTCATTTTTCTCCATGTCTTCCATTATCTAACCTCATTCACAATGACCTCCATGTTGGAAATCCAGAGAATACTTCTCTGTCCTCCTCTTACTTGACTTCTCACCATATTTCACACAGCTGACCATGCATCCTTTTTGGAGACTATCTTTTATTGGCTCCTATACTATTAATATATTTTCTGGCTTTCCTTTTTCTTCTCTAACCACTACATTTCAGTCTCCTTCACTCGTTACTTTCTCTGCTATGCTCCTAAATATGAAAGTTCTTCTCTTCTTTCTCTGCAGTCCTTCCCTCAGTGATCTTCCCAACCTATGACTTAATGCCATCCAAATGCTAATATTTACGATTTCCTACCACGCATGTGTACCTCTCTCTTGAGAGACAGCCTTATGGATCCACTGCCTCTTTGACATCTTCAGTGTCTCTGAGGTATCTCAAACTTAAAGTGTTTAAAATCTTACTCTTGAATTCTCACCTCCTCGTTCTACCAACACTTAATATTTTCTCTTTCACCCGTTGTATCTAATCCACAAATTCATGCTACATCTATCTCCAAAGCATCCATTCATCACTAGCTGTCCCATTCACTACCTAACCTTATTCATGGCCATCTCCATGATGGATTGTTATAGCATCCTTTAACTCATCTCCCCTTATGCCTCCCTCTTAGACATTTCCTGACTTCTGCCTCCACTGCTGCCAGCTTTTTTTTTTTATTTTTGCAATATATACCAAATATTTTTTTCTATATCTTAAAATATTTCAATTGTTACTCTTCAAACTTGAGATACAATATGAAAAAAAAAACCTCTGAAATACTTAATATGATTTAAAAATCCTGCTGGATTATTCTACTTTGCCATTGTCATTTTGTACCACTCTTCTCCCAATATGGGCAAGATAACATACTGGCATTTTTAAAAGTTCTTGTAGTATATCAAACTCTTTCCTATCCCTAGATTTTCACTCCTGTTAGTCCTCTGCCTGAAATGTGATTTTCTGTATTCTTCATTGAGAGATAATTCCTAATCATCTGCAACTCTCCATTTAAATATCCTATTCTCAAAGAATCCTTCCCAGACCCCTAAATCCAAATTAAATTCCTCTGGTACACTCTCAGAATATTTATCTATATCTTTGTGGCATTTATTAATACCATGATTTGTAATCCTGCTTTTATATGATGCTTATTTTATGTTGTTGTCTCCTTAATATACTGTAAGCCTTGTGAATCAAGCAGTCTTGATTGTTTTCCTTTGTTTTTTTTATCAATGTGTAACCAGGATGTAGCTCAGAGCCTAATAGATTTTAAATTCTTGGTAAATACCTGTTGAATAAAAGATCCTCTTTACAATTCTCTTTTCACCAGACTCATCCTCGCTCCCACCTCCGTTTTATACTTCTCTCATATTTTTCCTTCCTTCCTTCCTTCCTTCCTTCCATTTCTGCATTCTTTCATGACAAACAAGGACAGTTAAATCTAAAAATTTCCACCTATTTATCTGAAGTTCAGCCTTATTTAAGATAAGGTGATGACTGAGTTTGTTTTCTGTTCGTATAACAGAATATGACTGACTATGTAATTTATAAAGAATATAGGTTTAGCTCATGGTTCTGGATGCTGGGAAGTCCAAGAGCATGGTGCCAGCAACTGGCAACAGTCATCTCAGGGCAGAAGGGCAGAAGGTGGAAGAGAGTGCACAAGACAGAAAGAGACACCAGGGGCTGGACTTGCTGTGTGACAATCTCCTTTTGTGCTGTGTAACTAACCTACTCCCAAGACAATGACATTAATCTGTCTGTGAGGGCTCTGCCCTTGTGACCCAATCACCTTTTATTAGGCCCCAACTCTCAACACTCTTGCATTGGGGATTAAGTTTTCAACACATGAACTTTTGGAGGACACACTGAAACTATATCAGACAACTAGTTCAATTAATTCAAATACAGAAGTATATGCTCAATAGTGGATTAGCATTTTCCTTTATTTAATTTGACTCTCCTTTTCTATTCTTTTCTTTTCTTTCTTTTTTAATTTGCCACTGGCTATGTAAACCAAAATGATTTAGAAGAAAGATATCTCCTAAATGACTAAGATATATGTATCTGTCTTAAAATACTCAAGGCTAATTTTCTATACTGACTCATTTGATCATTCATTTATTCATTTGTGATCTCAATTATTTATTGAGATCCTACTGTGTATTATGCACTTCTGTAACTTAAATCCTAGATCCCCCACTTACTTGCTGGATTATCTTGACAAATTAATTATTCTTTTCTCAGTCCCTTATCACCTGAAATGGGTAAAAATAACTAACTTACAAGGATATTGTGAGAAGTAAAAGCGACTAACATAATAAGCTGCAAATAAGTATTAGGTAGCATTATTTTTAACATAATAGTTAATCATTACTTTTTCAGGCATCGGGTTTTATGTATTTTTTTAAATTTTTTTGTTTATGTAAATTTAAAGGGTACAAGTGCAAATTTGTTACATGGATATATTTTAAGGTGGTAAAGTCTGGGCTTCTAGTGTATCCATCACCTGGATAATGTACATTGTACCCATTAAGTGATTTCTCATCATGCAACCCCCTCCCACACTCCCCACCTTTCTAAGTCTCCAGTGTCTATCATCCCACACTCTATGCCCATGTGTACACATTATTTAGCTCCCACTTGTAAGTGAAAACATTTGACTTTCTGTTTCTGAGTTGTTTCACTTATGATAATGACCTCCCGTTCCACCATTTTGCTATAAAAGCCACGATTTCATTCTTTTTTATGGCTGAATAATATTTTATTGTGTATATATACCACATCTTCCTTATTCAGTCCTCTGTTAATGGAAACTTAGGTTGAGTCCATATCTTTGCTACTGTGAATAGTGCTTCAATAAACATAAGTGTGCAGATATATTTTGTATAATACTGAACAAATAAAGTTTATGCCTTTACATAGCTTATACTTTTGTGCAGAACAAGCCATGGCCCTTTGACCAAATCTGACCTGCTGCCTGTTTTTATAAAGTTTTATTGGAACACAGCTAGCCCATTCCTTTGCATTTTATCTAAACCTGTTTTTGTGCTGCAAAGGCAAAATTGAGTAGTTGCTACAGAGACTATATGCCCTGCAAAGCAGAAAATGTTTACTATTTTTCTCTTTACAGAAAAAGTTTGCTGATCCCTGTTCTAGTGCAGATAAATATAATTTTTTTAGGAGATAGCCACGGTAATGGAACTTCTACTGGAGTCAGGGAGATCTGGGTTACCACTCTAACTTTTCTGTTAAACTACCTTCTTTTTACATGGTTTTACCATATGTCATTTGTCTTTCCTAGACATCAGTTTCCTTGATTCCAAATTGGGCTCAATGTTTATCTAAATGTGTTCTTATAGGACTAAATAACAAAATGTATATAAAGTGTCTGGAAATCTTGGTGCTATAAACATTTTTCTCTTTGGGGGGATAAAGGGCTTATTTATATTAATATCCTAATTATTAATATTTATATAACTGTATAGCTACATGAAATCAATTTAGATCAGAAGTCAAAGTAATCATGGTCTGTAATAAAATAAGATTCAATAGAAAAATAATCAATTTTGGTTGAAGGAAATGCAAAGAAATGTTAAACTTCTCCACTTTCCATTCTAGAGCTGTTTGTATTTTAACATCTTAGTCTTGATTTAAATTTGCCATAGTTAAGCTGTAGGTTTAAACCCTTTATATGCTAATGATTTGCCATTTCTAATTAGGTTTCCAAGGTGCTTTTAGTGCAAAAATCAACTGAAAATATTGTGTAAACTAAATTACTTAGAAAGGATAATAATCTTGCTCTATAAGAGGGAAATAATTTGTTCTTTTTTCAAGGTACCTCTTTAATAATAGCTTAAAACAATACATCTATGAAGATTTGTTTTTTCACAGTAGTTAACCAGTCAGTAATGTTGCCAACAAAATTCCAATTTAAAAAATGACCTTTTAAGGATGCCATATAAAATTAAATTTTAATGAGTGATAATAAATGGTGATACTTTTCACAGGAGGAAACACAAAGAATGCCTGGAGCCCTTGCTACATGCCATCCAGTTTAACGCTCTATTATTGTGTCTTCCCTTTCATTATTTTCAAGGGAAGATGATGGGAATGCAGCAACTTTGAAGAACCCCAAACAGTTTTAATATTGTGCTTACTAAAGGCGATCTTCGTTGCTGGATAATTAGGCAGATGGACCTCCACTGCTTTAAAGTGATGATTCTTTTGTAGAATGCTGCTCCATCCCTCCATAATGCCAGTTTAAGATATTTAAGCATTCCTTTGATTATGTGTCTCATTGAAAAATAAATCTTCGTGATTAGGCTCAGAAAAAAAAAGTGTTTGCACCAGATAAGAACTCTACTATAGTTCCGTGGCAAGAGCAGAAAGGTCTTTCCACCAGTGAGCTTTCAGGTGGGAAACATTTGGCAAACAGTTATATTGATTCTAGGAAGAAAACAAGCAAAGGAAAAAGGGGTAAAAAAAAAGATTGTGTTGTACCAGGACACCTGCAGATGGCTTCCTTAACGAAATAAGAATGGTCGCCAATTCTTCTTAGGCCAATGTCACTAGTCCTTTATTAATCCTCTGGGTCACTCAAGTTCATTATCCCATTCACCAAATGAGAACAATTTATCATAAATGTGCAATAATCATGACAAACCTAATTATTAATCTATTTTTTCTAGTTTAAATTTCAAAAAATCCCGAAGCTTTCTGCTTTTTATGATGACTCGTTCTCTACCCTTTTTGCCCTGAGGATCCTATTAGCGGAGCGTTGAACAATTCAGTTTCATCAGAAATAAATTATGCCTCCATTTTTAAAATATAAGTACTGAAGGACTGTAAAGATTAGAAATTCGTTTGAACCCCCGTCACTTGATGTTTTTTTCCTTGATGTATAGAGCTTCTGGTGTTAACGTAAAACAACGCATCCTTCTAAAAGTTCAGAGCCAGGTCTCCTTAAAAGAATGCCAGCCAGGATTGTGAGGGATGTACAAAATGAAACACATTACCGTGGCGGGGGGCGGGGGTGGGGGAGAGTTGAGGTGTGGAGGGGATGTTCAGTTCTTCAGAAGCTATTTCCAAGATGAGCTATTTGTGTGATACAGAGTAGGGAGGTAACTACGCCAGTCACTCTCTGTTTCAAAATGACTAGAAAACTGCAATTCCCAAAAAAACAGAAGGTAAATTTTCACTTTCTTCACCAAGGGTCTGGGGATAAATGACACCTTTAATTACTAAGGACTGTTGGTACCACTCTGGTAACAAGCTGCTGTAAATTAAAACCCTAATTGCTTCAGAATCAAGTATTTCATATAAATGGATTTTCATTTTAAGTACAGTGGTCGGTGCAGCTTTTGTTATTTTCCTTCTCAGCCTATGATAGAAAGTAGAGGTTGTACCGACTTGTTATTTTACTGCTGTTTTATTATCTCTTTTGCCCAGTGGCTAAAGAGCCAGTGTGTCTTGGCCAGCCATAACTTGTTATTCCAATAATAGTAGTGGGCCACACAAATATACTCAACTTTGACTTCAACAAAATTGCAATCAGAAAAAAGAGAGGCTCTCCAGTTGTTAACAAGGGGCTCTCCAGTTGTTAACAAACCTCAATCTTTACTTATTTTTCAAAATTCTATCAAATTGTATTAAATGTCAAACTATTTTTTCCTGACTTAGTACTTTTTAAAAGTATTTCAAATAAATAGGGTCTATTTCTGAGAGGTATATGCTTAGATTCCTAAAATTAACTCTTCGGGGCTGGGCATGATTGCCTATGCTTATAATCCCAGCACTTTGGGAGGCTGAGGTATGAGAATCACTTGAGGCCAAGAGTTTGAGACCAGCCTGGACAACATAGCAAGACTCCATCTCCACAACAAATTAAAAAAATTAGCGGGGTGTAGTGGTATGTGCCTGTAGTCCCAGCTACTCTGGAGGCTGAGACAGGAGGAGCATTTGAACTCTGGAATTTGAGGTTGCAGTGAGCTATGATCATGCCACTGTACTTCAGCATGAGTGATGGACAGAAACACTATCTCTAAAAAATTTTTTAAAAATTAACTCTTTGGGATCTTAGAATTTAACTCAGCTATTTCTCCTCACACCCACCCTCCCCTTCCCTTCATTTTGCAAGATGAGAATATATACTTAATGTGTGAAATTCCCAGTATCCATTTTGCTTTGTACATATTGAATTTGGCTGCCTGATTGTTTCTCCTAAATTAATCTAGATGTATTTAGAGATGAAACAATTAAAGAAATAAGAGTAAATGGGGGAGGGGTTTGACATAACTAAATAACAGGAAAGGGAAAATTGGCTCATGTGTTCTCTTTTCCAATGTATTTAAAGACATTTTTTTTAATTCCAAAATGAAATATAGATCCAAATACTGTATTTAACTCAAAATCTAAAGACAGATGGATTCTGAAGAAAAAGGGAGCAGTCTAGGTTTCCTGAACAGATGTGTCCTGATCTACTTTGGTCTACAACTGGTAAAGTGGATGGTTAATGATAGCAAACATTAAAACAATTTTCAACAACTTGTCAAAGATTTAAGGGGGAAAAAAAGCAAAGCTGCCATTCAGCAGCTAATTTGAATTATATTCTGGATTAAATTATAGAGCTCATAGGTACACTAACAATAAGTGCTTCTTGCTTTTTCTTTCTTTAGAAATGATGAGTGAATGAAGGCAGGAGTTACTGGAAGAGAGGTCAGGGTAAGTCACATCATATTTATTCCTTATTTTTGAAGTGCATAGAATCCATTGTGTAAAACTTGTTCAGAAACTCTCGGGGGCCTGTGTCTCAGATAAATTAAACAAATGTAGTCTTTCAGGAGGAAATGAAAGGCTTACTTTAGCTCTGCTACAGGAAAATGCATCACTTGTCCCTGACATTTTGAGACCTGTGTGTTCTGTGTGCCGACATAATACCGTTCAATTTCATTTAAATAGATCACAGCCAAAGTGGCAAGAGAAACTCTGGATGAATTTCTGTTTCTGAGTCTTTCTATGTAATTATTATTATATTTTAAATCCAGTATGGCAAAGGTATTGCTTAAAACCGCAGAGCAGTGTCAAGGTAGGCATGCGAATGTGATTTGTATTTAAGTTCAGGCACAAAAGATCATAGATGAGAGTTAATTATAATGTAATTGTGGTTTTGCATGTTAGCATCATTTGGTTATTGCTTTTCTGTGAAGTTTAAGTGTATTTGACTTTATGAAAGGATAAAACAGCTGTTATATTGTAACCAATCACATAAAATTAAAAAAAAAAGGTATCCTGACTGATAACTTTAAACTTATATGGGACAGTTCACTTCTGAGTGTGTAATAGATAGACATTCAGATTCATCTTCCTCAAATAGAAGGAATTAGCCCAAAGAGTTTTCAGAAATTTCCTGAAGTCACATTGAATATAAACAAATAGTAAAGTCATAATACATACAATGTTTTTATGTATAGGAAATAAAACCTAAAACTCTTTTAAAAGGAAAAAGAGAGAGAAAGAAAGAAGGAAGAAAGACAAAGAGAGAAAAATTGGAAGGAGAGAGAAATTGGAAGAATGAAGGAAGGAAGGAGGGAGGGAAAGAAGGAAGGAAGGAAAAGTGTGGTTGTACTGCAGACTTATTTTTCCTACTTGTATAGATTTTGAATTTATGAAGTATCTTAGTCTGTTCATGTTACTATAACAAAAATACCATAGACTAGGTGGCTTTAAAAACAAACATGTATTTCTTACAGTTATGGAGTCTGGGAAGTTCAAGATTAAGGCATTAACATTTGGTGTGTGGTGAGGGCCCACTTTCTGGCTCACAGATAGCCGCCATCTTCTTGCTGTGTCCTCATATGGCGGAAGGGGCAAAGGACCTCTCTGGAGTCTCTCTCATAAGCGCACTGTTTTCATTCATGAGGGCTTTGCTCTCATGACCAAATCACCCCTCAGAGTCCCCACCTTCAAATACCGTCACCTTGGGCATAAGGTTTCAACAAATGAATGTGGGGAAGATACAAGCATTCAATCTATAGCATGATGTTTAAATTCTAATAAACTTAAGAATAGTATTTATTTATCTTTGCTTGGCAATGCCTTATTTAATCTTGTCAATTTATTACTCAGTGGGACACTGATGGTTTGGGGGCAATTGGAACTGCCCAAAGGGCAGAATTCTGAGCCTTCCTTTATCTTCAGGCAGTTCAGCTCCATGTGGGCTTTTGCATACTGGGTTTTAATCTAAAAATTTGTTTCAAGAAAGAGAGAACTAATCTGGCAATATGTTAACATTTCTTAAATCTAGCTGGTGAGTATATGGGTATCTGTAATATCAATTATTCTACTTTTCTCTATTTTAAAAATATTTCTTAATTAAAAATTAATGTTTCAAAAATTTTTTTGAAATACCTCCACATTTAAAAAATGGTTTTGAATTTCACTGCTGTTTCATTGTCACCAACAGATTAAGAATGAGTGAAATTAACAATGCTTTGTCTAGTGGATTATTTTGATTATATTGAGGATTTTGAATGGATGTGAGAATGGTGAGAAAATGTCCTTGGTATAGCCACACTCTAATACCAACCATATGGAGAGATCCATTTGTGCAGGTCCTCCCCTGATTTCTGCTCTACTCTTCCAAAATAATAGAATTTTTAGACAAGCAAGTGAGCAATCGGAAAAGGTCTATGTTTTCAAGGCTTATTTTTACAGCAAGTTGTGACCATGTGACTGAGTTTATCCCAGAGGTGCATATTTGGAATATCAGGTGGTAGCTTACTGGAACCTGCCCTAGGAGATGGCTGCTTCATGCCTTTGCCCTTTGGGGAGCAGAAAGCTCTATAAACAATGCAGAGAACATGCCAACATGTCCGACATTGTTAGTTTCCTCTGTAGGCAAACATAGATGTGATGTCTGGAACTCAGTCTTAGACTGTTAAATGAGAGACATACCTTAACGAGGAAAAAATGGGGTAGTTTGGATTTGCGTTATTTATAATCTGAAAAAGAACTGATCTATGTGCCATTTTGATTAGTTTTATAAAGGATCGAAATTCTAGCTGATACATGCAGCAGAGTTTTCAAACCGGCAGCCCCTATATCTATCTGGCCCATGTACTTTTTTTTTTTTTTTTTAGTAAAGAGATTTTACCTAAATATTTAGATTTAGAGCTTGTCTTGGAAAAAAATAGTAACTCTAGCAACATTAATTGTACATTCTCATATGGCCCAACTGCGGTAAAACTGAGGGACAGCAAACCAGTCTGGAAATGGCGGGAGACTGCAGATTCCCACAGTCCTTGTTATCCCCAGTGTCTCCTGTTTGCCTCATTTCACTCATTTACCTACCTGAACTCTCTGGGTAAAGACTTGTGCACACAGCACAGATGCCAGCTGGACCTCATTCAGATGCAAGCTGCCCCTTGCATTCCAGAAAAAAAATTTTTAGGTTTTCAATGAGATTTCTGGAAATCCCGAATGGGACCTAGGTTTTTGTGAGGTATATTCAGTTAGTCACTGTTCCTTACTATGTTGACACAGACAGGAAACTCATCCCCTTTGTGAATATCCACAGTCAGCCCATACAAGCATAGGCATCTTTATAGCGGTGTTAATAATATGATGAGTGTCCTACATCTCAAAAAGCTTATTTTTTATTAGTCTTTAAAGTTCTCCAAAAGCTTTCTTGCTACCCTAAAAAGAATTTCTCTTGGCACCTCTGCCATAGAAATTTCACATTCTCCTGTTTCTTCTCTCTCTGCAATTCCTTTCTTTCCCTTTTGTTCTCTCATCTGCCTCCTCCCTCTTCAACAGAAACACACACACACACAAACACACACACTTTTTCCTTTGGTCCCTTTGCCCATATAGACCAGGTCTTCCCTTCTCTCAATGTCAGCCCCAGACCTCTCAGAATCTCCTCTTCTATTTCCAACTATTGTTATTATGTTGTGTGCTTGTTTATTTTTCTGAAGCAATATGAGCTTATTCTGTAATGAATATTGGAAGCAATTTTCAAGATGATATATGTATTTTGTTCTGCTTACCTCATAAAATATGAAGCCCATAGTTTGCCTTCTCTATAACACCAGTTACACATGTGGATTATGTATGTGAGTAGCCACTGTAACATGTGATGAATTTTTTTTTAATTTTCAAAATATTAATAGAAGGTACAAGTGCTTTTGTTACATAGATATCTTAGATAATGCTTAAGTCAGGGCTTTGGGTGTGACAATCACCAGAATAGTGTTCATTGTACCCAATAGGTAAGATTTTATCTCACACCCACCCTCCCTCCTTCTTGGTTTCTCATGTCCTTTATATCACTTTATGCCTGTGTGTACCCGTATATTAGCTCCCACTTATTATTGAGAACCTACAGTGTTTGGTTTTCCATTCCCGAGATACTTCACTTAGGATAATGGTCTCTAGTTCCATCCAAGTTGCTGCAAACGATATTATTTCATTCTTTTTTATGGATGAGCAGTACTCCACATGTCATGAAATTTGAAGAAAAGTTTGAATCCCTGCTAAAGGGACCCATAGAGGGAAGACTTAAGTTTGTGCAACATCAGACAGGCCATGTAACAGGGCATGACCACCTGTGGGAAGCCACTAGTGGTTCTCTTCTGCCTATAGTGTTTGTTGACAGGAGAATCACAGGACATCTGAGGAAGATATAGTGTAGATCCTATAAAAATGATATGTAAGAAAGAGTTTGAAACCTGAGGAATTTCAGAAATGAATGCTAGACCTAAGTATCTTGTGACATTTTGAAGATAGAATTTCTTATTCTGTCTTTGCAGCAATGATTGAATTTTCTTAATCTCCTTTCTTTATAAATGTCCATTTATGCCAGCAATGAAGGCAGCCTCTGTATATGACAATATTCATGTGTAGCCAAGGAATTTTATACTGGTGAATGTTGGCAAGATATTTTGTCTGATTTAGCTAAAAGCACCTGCACTCTGTCTTTTTGAAATCTAGCATGATATGAGGCATGCCAATCTAAACCCATTTCAATCTCCATAGTGTTCTTCCAGGAGCTAAGATAATGAAATATGTTCCGTTTGATTCTCTCTACACAACAAAACATTCTAGCCAGATTGTAAATTAAGTAGTATGTTATAAATTATGTAGCATGGAATGCCAATATGAGATCTGGCCACCACACATAATCAACCAGGAGTAAACACTAATGAGAGTGTCTACAATCTCAATTCAGATATTTTAGGGAGCAGAGAGGAGAGGAAGAGTTTTTATAAGAATACATTTATGGTTGAAATTAATATGTCAAACCCGAAAATGTACATAGTCCTATAGTCTGAAGACATTTAAGTAATGTTTTGCTGAAATATCAATTTCCTAGTGGTTTAGCCCAAATTCTGAATTTAATCCCTGTTTTATAAAACACCTAAAGAATATATATAATAGCTAATTTTTATATGCCCCCACAAATTAGCAAGTGAAAAGAAAGACCATCCCATAAACCTACAAATATCCCAGAAAATTTGAGAGGGTAACAATAATAAAACCTTAGGATTTTGTAATATAGTTCATGTGGATATTTTCTTTCCTTTCTTCTCTCCTACTTTTCTTTCCACTTCTTTATTCCTTCCTTTCAAAACTCCATAATTAATGTTCACTGTCTTAAAAAAACAAACAACAACAACAAAAAAAACGTGACGATGTACTGGCATTTTTCTGTTCTTTGATTCTAAGATAATTTTCCATTCATAGGCACATTTGCCTTATGATAACAGCTTTCTGTTAGGATGTGGGCACAAATAGTGTGCTGTTGTTTTACATTTCAATGTAATGAATACTTATTGACTTCTATAATAATAAAATTAGAAATTATTTCCAAATATTATAGTGTCTGGTATTGCATCTTGCATGAAACACCTGGAAATAATTTTTGGTCCTGTTTGCATTATCTTGTAATAGCATATATGTAAATTTAGGCCTGGTGTGGTGGCTCATACCTGTAATCCCAGCACTTTGGGTTGCTGAGGTAGGAGGATCACTTGAGGCCAGTATTTCAAGACTAGCCTGGGCAACATAGCGAAACTCCATCTCTACAAAATAATTTTTAAAAAATTAGTCAGGCATGAAGCATACACCCGTAGTCCCAGCTACTTGAGAGATTGAGGAAGGAGGATCACTTGAGCCCAAGAGTTCAACATTATAGTGAGCTATGATTGTGCCACTACACTCCAGCCTAGGTGACAGAGTGAGATGCTATCTCAAAAAAATAGCAAATAAATAAATAAATAAATAAATAAAAATGTTTAAAAATCTCTCTGGACACATGGACAAAGGCAAAAAAAAATTAGATTATGAGAGTTTTTTTTTTAATTTATTTCAATATATTATGGGAGTACAAATGTTTAGGTTATGTATATTGCCCTTGCCCACCCCCCACCCCCAGTCAGAGCTTGAAGCGTCTCCATCCCCCAGATGGTGCGCATTGCACTCATTATGTATGTATATACCCATCCCCTCCTCCCCCCTCCCATCTGCCCAATGCCCTATCAGCGGTATTCCTATATGTGCACTTAAGTGTTGATCAGTGAAACCAATTTGATGGTGAGTACATGTGGTGCTTATTTTTCCATTCTTGGGATACGTCACTTAGTAGAATGGGTTCCAGCTCTATCCAGGAAAATATAAGAGGTGCTATATCACCATTGTTTCTTACAGCTGAATAGTAAGTACTCCATGGTATACATATACCACATTTTATTAATCCACTCATGTATTGGTGGGCACTTGAGTTGTTTCCACATCTTTGCAATTGTGAATTGTGCTGCCATAAACATTTGAGTGCAGATGTCTTTTTTATAGAATGTCTTTTGTTCTTTTGGGTAGATGCCCAGTAATGGGATTGCTGGATCAAATGGTAGATCTACTTGCATCTCTTTAAGGTATCTCCATATTGCATTCCACAGAGGTTGCACTAGTTTGCAGTCCCACCAGCAGTGTGTGAGTGTTCCTATCTCTCTGCATCCACGCCAACATTTATTGTTTTGGGACTTTTTGATAAAGGCCATTCTCACTGGAGATAAGTGATATCTCATTGTGGTTTTGATTTTCATTTCCCTGATGATTAGAGATGTTGTACATTCTAATACTTGTTGATATGGCTTGATTAGTTCACCTGGATTAATTGCATTACCTTTTAAATTCCTATTAGCATAGGAATAACTCTCAAGTGCTGTATTTAAAAAAGAATCATTATGTTGGTCCCAAATTCTAAAAATTCTATACACGATGACAACTATCTGGTTTGATCCCTTTACATTTCTTTTATATTAGTCTTGATGTAATTCAGGAGACTCTCCCCACCATTGTTGACTTTCAGATTATTCTTGTACTTGTTTTGTATACATTGGATAAATATTAGTAACAGTGACCAATTCTAATTGCTAGTAAAACTGTTTTAAAGCTCTACCTCTGTTATTTAATAATTTTTAAAGAAACGAAATAAATATTTAATTCCAAACTAATATTTAACTTTGCTAAATGTATTTCTTTGCTCTACATTTTTCTTTTCTCCTTAACTTTTTGAATATGTAGGAAATAATGCCCAAAACTTTATTATACCCAAAACCTTCTTTTCAGGAGTTTGGAGAAGAGTAAGGGGAGGAATTTATTGAAATTCTCTCTTACAATTATTGTGTTAATACACTATCAGGAGGCATATATAATTCATATGCTAGAGCCTTGCTAATCCACTGTCCTCAAGATGCATGCTACTAGACTGAAACACATTCATAGAAAGCTCCTTCCAGTATCTTGGATAACAGACCCTATAGACATAGTCCAAAAGAAACTCTCCTTCTGCTGAATTTTCTATTTTAAAAGGTTTTGTAGTGCTGGAGCTCCAATGTAGTTTGAACACATTTTTCCTATTAATAAAATATTCCTGCCTTTTCCCAGACAACTGCTAGTCATTATTAAAGCAAGCTAGTACAGTAGCTATAGAAAACACATTTTGGCATGCTCTACCCAATTAGAATTTATTAATTAACAGAAAGTTTTAATCCAATTATGATTATATAAGAACTTCGACCATTTACCAACGTCTTTAAACCGCATCATAGACACTAATTTGTGAAAACTCTGATGTAGAAAAGAGTTCAGGATTATGATATATAAAATAATAGGTACCTTGTATTAATATGTCTTCCTAAGCCAGGGAATAAAAAAACAACCCCTAAATTCAACACTCCTCTGAGTTAGGGTTAATTAGATTTAGAAGGCTTTTTAAAATTTGCAGGTATAAATCTGATCCATAAAAAAAATTGAGGGTTGTACCCTTTTTCGGGAAAGTGTTATATTATTAAGTAGGTTTATGAAACATCCCTTTCAAGGAGTTAAGGATTTCACTAATAACAATGAACATATCCTGAAAAAGATTACAGAGAGCCTTCAATGCAATTATAAATCACAATAATAGTTGCATTAAAAAATTAAGAGAACATTGTCTGGAAACGACACACTCTACAGGAATGCCTTCCCCACTCAATTTCCGAGAAGAGAATCTCCGTTAGTTACGGTAGAGTTAAAGACATTAAAGACTAACAAATATGATGTTGCCTTATGCTATTGTAGAATGTGAATAACAGGGTAACCTATGCCTTGATTTGGTAAATAATGTGCTACCTTATTGGACATAGGTCAAAATGGGATAAGATACCCATTTTTCAACAGTTCTTTCATTTTACTAACTGTTGTAGGTTGTTCAAGAGAAGTCAGCATCAAAAGCTAAACCAGAATAACAACAAAAAATTAACAAATCAATGTTTATTTAAAAAAATTAAAGGAATATCATTAAGAATTGAAATGTGTTGGATTGCCAGAAAAATTTTAACATAAATTCAACACTTGATCCTGGGTTTTTTAAATAAAGGAGTTTCATAACGAGGGTACCATATGTGGTTGTTAAATTTGGAATGTTTGTGTTTTTTTCTCCATTTTTGCCATACATAGAAAATGGTACATAGAAGACAGTGTTAAGCCTAGAAATAACTAAGACTATGTTAAAACTTATATAGTGCGATAATACTTTATTTCATTAGCTATTGAATGTTCATAAGCACAATTGTCCGTTGTAGTTTATTGCCTTTTTATGTGATACTTTCTAGTTTTGAATTAAGATTCCAAACACATAGAAAAGAAGCAACATATCTACCACCAAATTGTGCAGACATGGCAATCAAAAACATCTCAGAATAGTTGGGATCAATAAACCATTTTACTTTTGAACTCATGAAAACATGGCCATCTTTCAAGGCTCTAAAATTATAAATGCAATAGACAGAATATCACTTTTCCTCTGAGTTCATATCAAATTCACAGTAGATGACAAATAATCATCAATTTATAAATATCAGAGTAAAAAGAGTCAAATCCAGGCAATTTTTTAAAATTTTAATTTGTGAGGCTTACTGTAAAATTAATCTTGTTTCATCAAACTTGGCTTAAATGTGTGTATAAAACTAAGGCTACTAAAGCTTGTTTTACTTTCATCTTTTTTATAAGTACTGAACTGGGATATATTTTTAAAGCATTAGTGAAGTGATCTCCTGAATAAAAATTCTTATTTTTTTAAATTTATAAAATAATCATGTATTGATGAAATACGTAATATGAAAGTTTAATTCTAAATATATAATATTAAAGTTTATGATCACAATGAGTGACACTTCAGCAAAGAAGGAGCTAATTTTGGAAGAAAATGTAGGAGCAAGGAAGAATGATCTTAGTAAAGTAGAAACTAAATTGACCTCCTCAAGAACATTTTTTAAATTATAGACAGAGCATAAGAAATGAGAGTATCGATCAACATCTTCATGGGACTTCGTTAATTTTGTTAGTCAACAAATGCAAGTTTAGTACCAATTATGTGCCTAGATCTGTGCAGAGGCTTAGGTGAGCAAGGTCCTTGCCCTCAAAGGTGACGAGAAAGCAATAAATCCATTTGTGCAAATAGGAAGCAATTCTGAATATATCCTTGTCTCCCTACTCGTTATGATCCCATTTAAGCAGGAAGGGAAGCTAAGCATTGATGGGTTAGAATATGAATGCCTGCAGGGAGTCAAGTAACAGAAAGAACAATGCTCATAAATTAATCAGAAGTCAAGATGAATAGAGAACTGTAATGTGGCCTTGAGGACATGGTGTGGAATGTCTTTCAGATGAAAAAAATAAAGGATTTGGAGAAAGGGAATAGCATATATAGCATGTTATCCAACCATCTAGTAAAATATTACCCCCTCTTTTCCGTATTGGGATTGATCTAGTCTGATTTTAATTGAATTTAAAACTCCATTGGTGTCTCAATCCTTTGCTCAATTATTATGTGTAGACAGCCCATATTGGTCTTTAAAACTACACTATATTGATTCTGATAAATTTTATATTCTAAAGGACATTTTTGGTGGTGAGGAAGTGATTTCAATTAGCTGTCCAAAATCAAGGTACAAATTTTAAATTAAACATGGCAAGCCTACTATAGGGGACAGGTACTTCCTCTTGAACTTGAATATGTATTTGAAGCCATCTGTGCAGACAATGGGAATAGTATTTGTTTTAAAAAGGAAAAAGAGGGAGCTCAAATATGTTGAAATAATCAATGGCTGTACAATAATATAAAGAAATTGAATAGATTTGTCAGCACGTCAGTCAGAAATGAATTACAATTGTGGTAAAGAAATAAAGGTAAAAGGATTTTCTCTGAGGAAAAGAACCATGCAAAATAAAAGCATTAGTGTGACATACAGTTTACAGAAACTCTCCTTGTGGAGATTAAAGTTTATATTTGTTGACAGTACTACAAGAATATGTCACACAATGTAAAAATGATCATGCCATAACCACTTCTTTGCTGATGGCTTGATTTTACAGGCAGTGATCTCCATTAGATGGAATTCAACATGCATTTCTATCCACTGACATTAGCCAGAGTAGCTGCCTGCATGAATGGATGTAATTATTTGAGACCAAACTTCTGCTATGAGATATTTTATGTCATGATACCACAAGAACCAGTCCTGTTGCTTGTACATTAGAATGACTTTAGGAAAAATGAACAGAAATTGAATTATTTATATTTTGTTTTACAGATGTCATTTATATCAATCTGTGGAGACTGACATAGGCTTCCTGGATTCTCAGAAAATTGAGGCCTACTAGAAAAATTAATAATTATGTTAGTAATAGCTGAATTCATGGGAGCAATAGCTTGCATTTACTGGGCACTTACGTGAAGAGCACTTTCTTTGTTTTAGTTCCTTTAATTCTCTAATATTTATAGTGCAAAGGTACATTGATAATCTTTATTTTTCAGGTGGAAAAATGAAGCTTATGCTAAATATACAAATAAATCAATACCCATTAAAAAGCAGATGAGAAACAGAAACCAGCTTCAAAGCCTGCCTGGCCCTAATGAAAGGTACATACAAATATGGACCTGGTCCATATTTGGTACCTGGTCCAAGCCATTAGGTACCAAATATGTCACAAATTCAGGTGTAACTTAGGGGGTCATCGCAACTTCAAATCACTTCTGTTGGGTAGATGTTGGGTTTGACATAAATTTGCAGAAAAAGATCACAATCTAATACATATCTGAAGTTTAATCATCAAAGTGATGCAGATTTATTTGTGTAGATTTCTCTTGGGCTCTAATTTCCTAGTCATATGCATTAATGCTGGTGGAACTTGTCTCTGAGGGGTAAAGTTCCAAACATTCTTAAGAAATAGCAAAAGTTTTTACTACTCCACTCCAATAAATGTACTGCCATTTGTAGGAATATTCACAAATCTTTGGTGTTTGGGCAGAGATATGCCAGCAAAGTTTAACAAATGACTATCAAAAGAAACAGTATGCACATATATACATGTGCATACTTAAGTTTAGTATGAATGTTATAATAGATAGGAAACAGTTGCAAATAATAATAAAATATGTGATACCCTTTATTGTAAATTTCACATAGTCAATCAATTCTTGAAGAATGTTCCCTTGATTTTTGTCAAACTCTGGTATCTGTTGCCAACTTACTGGTTGCAATTGATCAATTACCATAGTGGTTCTTCCATAAATGTTGGTTTTTATTTTCATTTACATTAATGAGTAAGGCAAAAAATACATATGTTGGAACTTCACTAATTCATCAATGTCTTGAGCAACTTCTTTGCTGAATCAAAGAATTGTTTTCAAATACTAAAATAATATTCCTCAATTTTGTCTCTACTATTATAATGTGACAGCTATGACATGACACACTTTGAAATTTATCAGCATTATTATTTTCTCCATTGCTTTCTTATGCCTAGACTAAAGGTCAGCCACTATAGCCCATGAGGTAAATCTGGCCTGCTGCCTGTTTTTGTAAATAAAGTTTGATTAGAATACTGCAAGCCTATTTGTTTTTATATTGTCTAGGTCTAACTGCAGAGTTGAGTAGTTGCTACAGAAAACATACCTTGCACAAAGCCTAAAATATTTATTCTCTGGCCCTGCGCAGGAAATGTTTGTAGTCAACAAAATGATAAATCAAAGCCTGATATATAATGTTTGCTGATTTCCATAGTGTCAATAGTTCTACTGTAACTGCTTTCAAGCTACCAATATAACATTACTGGGTGTAGAGTTGTGTAGAAATGCTCAATAGCACACCCCTATATAGAATTTACACGGTAGCCATGCCAGAGGTGTAAATAAGCCCAAGAACATAATAGTAGTATGTGGTAAAGTAGTTATTAAATTGTTGTGGATTAAATTTTATCTCCCCAAAAAGATATATTGAAGTTTTTAGAACTGGTACCTCTGAATGTGACTTTATTTAGAAATAGTGTGTTTTCAGATGTAATCAAGTTAAGATTAGGTCATACTGGCTTGGGTGGGGGCCCTAAATCCAATGGCTGGTGTCCTTCCTTATAAGAAAAGAAAGATTTGTTGACACAGAGGAGACACAGGGAGAAAGGTCACATGAAAACAGAGACAGAGATTGAAGTTATACTGCCTCCACAAAGCAAGGAATGCCAAGGATTACTGCAATTGCCAGAAACTGGAAAACGCAAAAAAGGATTTTCCCCCTGAGCATTCAGAGGGGGCAGGGGAACAACTTGACTTCAGACTTCCAGACTCCAAAACATGTGGTAACTTTGTTGTAATTTGTAACAGCTGATCTGGAAACAAATACAAAAGTACTGAGTTTTGAGTATTTATTCCCTTTGTTTTTCACATAGTCAATTTCATTGTACTTTTATATAATTTAATTTTTAATAATGACCATGGTAACAAGTTTGCGGAATTCTTGAAAATTTAACAAACGTATGAGCCAGTTTGGGCCAGTTCCAATCAGTAAAACAATCAGTAATGACAAGGCTACATCCTCCTTCAGGGGAGAGAAGAGAGTTAGAGCCCATCCAGTATTCCATATCTCTAGAAAACCGGTTTTGTAAAAGTGGAATGCAGCAATAAGAGATTTCAGGGTAAGGGCTAGGCCTTGCTGTTGAAGGTTTAACTTTTGGATTTGATTTGTATGAAAGGAACTTAATTGAGAGTTCAAGTCATGGGCTCGAGGGATGAGATTAGATTTAAACACCCACCTGATAATATTTCCTGTTTCCGTCAAGACTGGCTCAGGTACTGCATGGGACTCAGTCCCAACTGTGAGTAACAGTTGGCCCAATCTTGGACTACAAAATGGAGAAGCAAAAGAAAAATGAGCTTTAATTTAGAAATAAAAAGGTTTAGAAATTTCTAATATAAACTATGGATTTCCTAATTTTCTTGCATATTTCCAAAGAGCATTTTTCCCAAACTGTGGATATATAATGAACCATAGTAACGTATTTCTCTGAAATGCACATGTAAGCATTTAGTTTTAGTGGCACTTTGCATTGTATTTGCCCCCTCTTCTGCCAAAGGAATGCACATTGTATGCCTCATTATGTTAAGCTTGCGGAGTGAACTGCTAAACCTTTAGTAATGGGAAGACATGTTTACTAATGGAATCATGTTAACCATAAATATGCATTAGATATGAAGGTCAGTTGAGTATAAATTAAGCTCTTTGTTATTAATTAAGTGAAAGATGCAAGTCCCTTCTCTTACATTTTTATCCCTTTCTAGTCAATGGTGAGAAACATTGATATTTACTGACACTGTACAGTCATTTGAAATTTCTGGTTTCCTATTGATAGACCAGCTTCTCGCTCCTCAAGGACAAGAGTACTATTTTATATTTTACCGGTAACTATGGGGGATTCTGATCCATAGGTTATCTCTTTATAGATATATAAGGATTATACTTGGTATACTAAGTATCTGGATTCCTGGCCATTCTCTTCACTCCTGTATTTAACCAATAATATGATGAGTTCATTATCATCATCTCTGTGGTTGTTCTCCTGGCTTAGTTTGGACATTTATTGAAACACTCCTTGGGTTACATAAATGTTGCCTGTCACAGAGAGGCTGCACTGACTTTATAATGAGGGAATCCTGTTTCGCATTGCATATCGTATGCGGCTTTTCTGCTTGTTCACTAATAACAACACTGTAGCTTTAGACACCAAGCTCAAGTTAGTCAGAAACTTAAAAAGTGAAATCCTATCACCAGTAAATAGCTTGATGCATGGAATGATACTGCTTCATCTCATGGAGTGGAAAAAGGTATATAACTAAAATTTGATATTTGACATTCTATAGTTAACTTACAGTTTGACAGGAAAAATGCTGATTAGGTAAATTAAAATAATATACTCTGCCTCATAGTTATACAGTCAAATCCCTGACATGAAAAGCAAGGCTGAGAAAGGTATTCTTTCTCAGAATTGTTAACTAGTCATGACATAGGCTACTTCAAATGTTCCTGAATGATGAAGGAAAAAGTCTGTTTGATTTTTTTTTTTTTTAACTAAGATAGGAAAAGGAGTGATGGTGCTGTTTTTATCATGGACAACTTGTGATGTTGTATTTTTATAGACTGAAATTTAATAATAGTATTCATGTAAGAGCATCAAATTGGTTTTTATACTTTAATTTACATTATTCCATTAAATTTCAGGACCATTAGAAATAAATAAAGAGGAAATTATGCACAAACACATACTTATTTCCACCCTTGCCCCAAAGATATATTTTAATCAACTCTAGTTTCTCCTCATGTTTGGAGTGTATTATTCACTTAATGTCCTAGGCATGATTTCTGGGCATTTTCCTATTGTTTTCAGCCATGTGGAGGAAGCTCAGAGAAGGAAAGCTGCAACTTGATGAAGATTATACTGATGTTCTTTGGCAGGATGTGTTCCCCTTTAGCCAAAAAGGCCCTCTTCAGTATGGGGTGCCAATTCTTAGAAAACAATGTTTGAATTATTCTAGGTTGAATATTGAAATAGCCATGGTCCTTGAGGAAACCACTCTTAGAGTTTATCCTCAGATTAGATTGTTGTAAAGTGGCATGATGCTCCTAGGTATTCATCTAAGAGAAATGAAAATACATGTCCACAAAAGCCTGTACAAGGATATTCATAGCAGGTTTACTCATAACAGCTACAACTTGGAAACAGTCCTTCTGTCTCTTCTCTAGCAAGAAAAGGATATATTAATTATGGTATATTTATTTATATAATGGAATACTCCAGGAATACTACATGGGAGTAAAAAGGAAAAAAAAACCGCACATGGGTTAATGTCAAAGACATTACGTTGAGGGAAAATCCAAACTCCATAGGCTATATACTCTATGCTTCTAGTTTTACAAAGTTCTAGAACAGGCAAGGTAAATCAACCTTTCTGATGAAAATCAGAAGAGTGCTTGCTTTGAGTCAGGGGAGTGGACTGGCAATGAAGGGGCATGAGAGATCTTTCTGGGGTGATGGAAATGCCATATATCTCAATAGGCATGTAGGTTACTGAGTATACGTATTTGTTAAAATTGATTGAATGTGTTCTTAAGATATATGCATTCACTCTGTGTAAATTATACCTCAGTAAAAAGTCACCGGGTGCTTTGGAGAAAATAATGATTTATTAACAGTTACTTTTTTATACACAATAATTTGCCTTCCTCCAATTCTCTTAATTTTTCAAAACATAATCCCATCTACTATATCACTGTATCCTGTGGTTAAGAAAGCATGAGTGGAAGGATGTGGGAAGATGGCAGAGTAGGAAGCACTAGAAATATGTCTCCGCACCTACACAGCACTTGCACTGGCAGATTCTGTCTGATATAACTGTTTTAGGACTCTGGATTCTATTCAAGGCTTGCAACTTCTGGTGGGGGGAGTTAGATGGTAAATTTAAGTTAATTTCAGTCAATTTCAGCTCTTAGCACAGTAACACCTACCCATCCCCCAGCCTTAGCAGCTTGCACCCAGATTGTAGGGCCAGGGTGGGCAAAACAGACCCTGTTTTCTAAATATCAGGGATAGGTACTCAATTACTGATTGCTGCTTCTGATCACAGAGGTTCAGACAAAGAGGCAGTGGCCACTGTTGTTGAGCCTCCCTTCCCCACTGATTGCAAGCTGAACTTTCCCTCTGACTGAAGTGATTTCCAGGGAATTTACAGGACCCGTAACGTTTTTCTCCTTCATTTTTCTCTTTTTTTCCCCTTTTGGGAGCCGGACATTAAAGACTAGGATATTCAAAAGCAATTACATATATGTGAGAAATTAGGAAGTCACTGTACATGCACAGGGAAGGTATAGGCTCAAAAATCACCAGAAAAAAACCTTAAATTTATACCACAAACTGATCCTATATACAGATACAGCCTACAACAATAAATGAACAAACAACAAAGTCCAGCAAACATGGCAGAAGGGGAAGAATATAATTTCCAGTTTTATTACATTATCAGAATTGAATGTCCAACTTACCACAAAAAAAAAATCATAAGGCATACCAAAAAGCAGGAAAATATGGCCCATTCAAAGGAGATAAAGAAACAAAGAGAAACTGTCCCAGAAAAAGACTTGGTGATGGATCTACTAAGCAAAGACTGTAAAACTACTGTCTTAAAGTTGTTTAAACTAAACTAAAGTAAGAAACAGAGAAGTCAAGAGAATGGAGTATGAACAAAATGGGAATATTGATAAAAAGATAGAAAACCTAAAAGGAAACCAAAAAGAAATTCTGGAGCTGAAACATACAATAACTAAGATGAAAAATTTACTAGAGTGATTCAGACAGAATTAAGCAGGCAGAAGAAAGAATTAGTGAACTTGAAGATAGGACAATGAAAATTATCAAGTCTGAGAAACAAAAAGAAAAAAAAAATTAAAGAAAAGTGAACAGAGACTAAGGGACCTATGGGAAACCATCAAGTGACCAACATACACATTGTGAAAGTCCCAGAAGCAGAAGAAATAGAAAGGGGCAGAAAAAAAAAATATTTTTCTCTTTATTTGAAAAAATAGTGGCCAAAATCTTCTCACATTTAATGAAGGACACAAATATTAACATCCAAAAAGCTCAATGAACTTCGAGTAGGATAAACTCAAAGGGACAGACCCACACCAAGATGCATTATAATCAAACTGTGGAAAGCCAAAGATAAAGAAATAATTTTGAAAACAGCAAGAGAGAAGCAACTTGTCATATATGAGGAATTCTCAATAAGATTATCAGCAGATTTCTCATCAAATATATTCAAAGAAAATGGTCAACCAAAAATGCTATAGCCT
Organism: Indri indri; assembly: GCA_004363605.1. Lineage (NCBI taxonomy): Eukaryota > Metazoa > Chordata > Mammalia > Primates > Indriidae > Indri > Indri indri. Next base: position 931 of record RJWJ010009712.1, on the reverse strand, counting down.
TGAAATTGTCCTTCAAAACTGAAAAAGAAATTGAGACATTCTCAGATAAAAAATAAACCTGATGACTATTTTACCACTTGACCTGCCCTGAAAGAAATTCTAAAGGAAGTCCTGTAGGTTGAAATGAATGGACACTAGACAGTAACTTAAAGCTATACAAAGGAATAAAGATCTCAGTAAAAGTAAATACATGGGAAATTATGAAATCTAGTATTATCGTAACAATGGTGTGTAACTCCATTTTTTGTTTTCTACATTATTTAAAAGACTAACACAGTTTTTTTTAAACAAATTATCAGACCAAAAACTAGTAATAATGTGACTTTGGTTTGCAACTCTACATTGTGATTTCTACATAATTTAAAATACCAACACACTTTTTAGAAAGATCGCTTTGTGTTTTGGACACACAATGTATGAAGCTGTAATTTCACGACATTGACAACTGAAAGGGTGGGGACTGAGCTGTTAAAGGAGCAGAGTTGTTGTATGTTGTTTAAGGTAAACAGTTATAAATTCAAATTAGAGTGTTATAACTTTAGAATGTTAAATGAAATCCCCATGGTAACCACAAGGGCAATAGCTAAAAAATATACCTAAAAAAAGAAAATGAGAAAGGAACTTAAACACTGCAAGGAAAATAAACTAAACACAAAAGAAGATCATAATGAAGGAACTGAGGGACAAAAAAGCTATGAGGTGTATGGAAAACAAATAGCAAATGATCAAAGTAAGTCACTCCTTTTCACTAATTACTTTAAATGTAGACAGATTAAACTATTCAATAAAAAGATAGAGTTACAAGAACATATTTTAAAAAATGATCCCTCTGTATGTTGTCTATAAAAGACTGCTTTAAATCCAAATACAAATAGGTTTAAAGTGAAAGAATGGAAAAGACTATTCTATGCAAATAGTAACCAAAAGAGAG
>RJWJ010009711.1:0-49130 GCA_004363605.1 Indri indri | reverse complement strand
CGAGGAAAAATCTGAAATATATGATGCTTTAGTGTAAAATGTAAGAAACCAGATGAGATTTATAGTACATTATTTTACATAAATTTTAATATATTTATATATGCATGCATACATACACAACACCGCCTATTTTTCAAAGTTGCGTGTCTACCTAATTCCATATATCAAACACGTCAGGGCGAGAGGCACCGGTGGCTGCAATGCACAGATGTGGAAGAGAAAAACGAAGGGCTGAGATGGGGAGATGGGTCCCGTCTGAGCCGAGGGTGGGGATGCGCCAGGGACGAACTGAGGATGGAGGAACCCCTTCTGTACCCAAGTCCGAGGGAGAAAATAAATAAACAACAATAGTCTCGATCCAGCTCAAATCTTTGCTGGTGCAAAGATTTCTCCCAAAGTGCATCAGAGAGATGGAGTATTAATATATGCTTAATTCCCTGCCAAAAGCCTTCGAAATGCTTTTTTTTCCTCACTTCTGCTGCTCTCAATATCCTTGTCAAAAGGGATTGTTACCTTCAAAACCCCCTTTCTCTCCCATCCTCACCTCCTAACCTCTAAGTCGCCCTGATTCTCTGAGCTCTTGTCTTTCTTCTCTTTGGAGAGCGAACTTCACCTTCTTGGCGACTCACTCACTCTGGTTTCTACCGTCCTGATCTCTGAATCCTCAGACAAGAGCTGCCCACAGAAACAGTCCAGGAACCGGGTTGGCAAATGCGGTTTCTACTCTGGGGGTGAGTTATTGCCATGGTTACAGGGTCCCTTCTTGGGCTTTCATCCCTCAGTACCTGTGCAGCCAGTTTCCTGTGCAAGATAGCATCTGTTGAATGCCTGTGTTGGTTTTGTTTCTCTGATCGAATCCTGGCTGTTACAACGTTTGGTACCAGAAGTGGTTTCAGCCCAGGAAACAGACCCTCACAAACAGGATTCTGGGACTGGCACGGTCACATCCTTGGCCTTGAATGCAACGCTGAGCTCAGAAGCCATTAAGTCCATGGCCTGTTACGGCATCACGACTAAATGTGACGCAGTGCCTCTGGGACGCTGGGCTGCAGGGTACCGAGTGGCTGGCTCACTGGACTATCATGATAGTTTTACCTCATGACTACAAGGACTGTGGGCTTACAGTTCTCTCTACTCCACTGGAGAGTTCACGGGAAAAACGACAAACTCAAGGTCATGAAGGCTCAGTTTAAGTCATGGTCAGAGAATCAAGAAATTTCTGAGCAGCCCTAAAATCATCTGTGTTCTCTTGTAGCTGCAGTGAGGAGCTTGTTGCAAATCAGAACTGAAATACATTTGCACGGGCTGTAGAATTTTAAGTTGAATTCACGTATCTACTGACTCTCTTATGTGAAAGTTTGAGAACTGATCGGAAGCAGTGGAATTCTGAGACTCGCAATTGGTACATTTGGGTGGATTTAGATCAAGTTGAGAACCTTGAGCCCCTGAATCTCTCTGAGGGTCCCCTGCCAGCTCACGTGGCCCCTGTCTCTGGGGAGTCCAGCTAGCTGAGCCTCTTTACAGACTCTGTAACGTGTTCACCTGAGAGAAGTGACCACAAAGGGACGTCTGTGTTCCCCAAACTCACCCTCCTCACCCCCTTTCCCTGTAACTGAAGCCAGAGCTTTCTGTACCTCAGGGGGTGGGGAGGTAAGTGCATAATGTCTGTCCTGGGGAGAGAGAGTTTATATTAAGACTATGAAAGAATCATGAGATTTTGCTAATTTTCACCAGCAGCAATGTGAGGAGTACGTGTGGAAATGAATTTGAAGGGTGTCAGACCAAAGAGGATGGAAGACAAATTGAGATGAGGCCAAATTTACCCGCAGCAGTGTACTCACCGGAGAGCCTGGATTGAATGTGTCACCTCAGGAAGCTGAAAGGGCTTCTGATACTTTTCTTGATTGATTGATTGAAACTTGGATTCGCTGATGACCTAAATCCACTGGAAATGCCACATCTTCCCTGGCACAATGCAGCAAAGGAATGCGAAGGCCGAGAAACCCATGACGTTGGAGTGGATTTGCCACATGGGCCTGCACAGCCCTTCCCCACGGCGCGCCCCAAGGGAGCCCGGAAGACGCTCTCCGAGGAATGCATTTGCCAGGGGAGCAGCGGCGCATGAAAGGCTTGGAATGAGGCTCCAGGGACCCCACGGATGGGGACGATAGACTCCTGGGAAGGAGACATCAGAAGGCAATACCCACGTGACAGAGACGCAGGGGTGCTGTGCAGATCACTGCTGTGCGCAGGCATCCTCAGCAGGGACTATCGATCACGGCGCCCTAGGAACACAACGCGCGGACAGGCTCACTGAACATTACTGAACACATAAAACACAAAAACGCTAAGCTCTGGCGGGCAGAACCCCAACCTCAGAGCCTGCAATGGTGAGCCACGCTTCCTCGCCCAGCTCCCACGCGACGCTGTGCACAGACTCAGCTCCTTGACCGACAGGCAGGTGAAGTCCCTGTGCCGAGGGGCCCTGACACACTCACGGGTGTGCACTGTCGATGGGCCTCCGGGCCTTTCTCAAAGGGCCCTGCGGCTGCCGCAGTCCCTGCAGTGCACGGAGTCCCTGTGCAGAGCAGGTGCTGGTCAGTATCTCCCGAAATCAATGAACAAATAAGTGAATTTTATATGCAAAGGAAATAAATGCGCAAGCAGGGGCAGTGATCCCAGAGGTCATAGAAACGGACTGGGCAGAATCAGAACTCGGACCCGCATCTGTACATTCTCACTCGGCGTTTTTCCAGCAAGACACATTGGATTTCTGTCGATCATCTTTTCCAAAATGAAAGATGTTAAGAAGTCTGTTACTGAGAAACTTCTGCGTTCGAGGACTAAACCTGCGGCACGGCGCCGAGGTGAAGGTGTCTCCTCCGCTCTTTGTGAATCGGCACGTCGGGCCATGCAAGTCAGGTTCTAGCAAAGGACTTTAACTCAGTGACGGGCACAGTGATTCTCGAAGTGTGGGCGGAACCAGCAGCCTGCGCGTCTGCTGGGGACTCGCCAGGAATGCACATTCTCAGGCGGCACCTGCGTTCACTGCATCAGGGACTCTGGGGTAGGGGTACCAAGATCTGAGCTTGAACAAACCTGCGGGCGATTCTCAGGCACAGGGGACCAAGCAAGGAGCACCCACGGCCCGGCACGGTGCCGGGCGCGGACTGTGTGCTATGGTGGCTGGAAGGATTCTAAAAGCCACGCTCTGCCCACGAGTGCAGACTGTTCCCTGGGGTGGGACATCCTGTTTCTGACTGTGGATACACTCAAGTTCCTTGCTTCATTAATGTTCCAAACATGCCATCACAGACCCAGTAACTGCTCTTTCAGAAAACCAATATTGTAAAAGAGCCAAGTATTTTAAATGGCTTTAAGAGCAAAGTTAACTGAAGCCCGTCTTCACAGCATAGTTTCTTCCATTTATAAAGGCGGGCAAACAAGTTTCCCATAAACAGCACTTCTCCTTACTGGCTTTACAATGTGATTTGATTTATAAAAATTCAATGTACACCGAAGTTTCAAGAGAGACATTTATTGTGGAAAGTGGGGTATTTGACATTTGGCTCTGAGATCGATCAGTCTGGGGACTGTTCCGAGTTGGGGACGAGCTCCTCTTCCTTGCGGCCGGCTGTGCGCGCAGGTGGGCACCCTGCTCTGAGCCACCGGGCGGCAGACATCGTTTCCATTAGATGCGACCAGGTCAGCGCTGAGCGATAAATCCACAGGCCCAGCACCCGGCCAGGCAGTTTCAGGAAGTCTATGAAGTGTGTATTTACAGAATCGGGCCAAATTGTTGCAGGGACTGAAAAAAAAAATCAATCCTCTGATCTGTCTATTCACGTAGAAAGTCTGTCGTATAGAGAATGATCAATGGACGCTGTTCAAAACAATGATGATGACGGTAAGATAATAATTTACATAACTGTCTTCCCAACTGGATATGCAAATAAGACGGAATTAATAATGGAAGGTTTGGTTCCACCCGCTTGTGGTGGATGGCAGTTCCGAGCCTGTTTCTTTAGGTCTTTAATTTCAGAGAATAACAGAAAATTTATCTCTCCGTTAGCAGACTACACACCGTATAGATTTTCTAAAGTTCTGGAAAAATGCTTGAAAACACATATTTGATCCTTTTCTCCTCTGTCCAATTGTGGGGAGAAAAATGTTATCTAGAAAATAAATACACAAGTATGTGAAAGCCTATGTAATCTAAAGAGCTGAAAATATGAGGAATTGTTGGCAAAATTTTGCAAAAAGTGACCAACAAATAATCCCTTTAAAAGCATGAATGTTTGCAGGAGAGCCTGTACCCCAGATACCCGAGGCCTGGGGGAAATGGGGGTTTGGAGGGAGAGCCACAGGGCTGAGGAGGGGATCATCTGGGGTCCCTGTGGATGGGGCAGGTCTAGGCACAGGGATGCGCAGCCCTGGGCTCAGGCAGTGGCGTGGTTAGTCCGTGCTGCTTTGCTCTCACGGCGGCAGGCGGCTTCCCGCTCACAGCCCCAGGCTTCTGGGGGAAGCAGGCCTGAGCCCCGCCTGGGGTCTACCTGAGTGCCACGGTGGTCGCGCCAGCCCCGGCAGTGGCTGCAAAGCCAGGTGGTGCCTCTGCAGGGACTCGAGGTAGAGCGGCTGCCAACCAGCAAGGCAGGAGACTCGCCCCACGGGGCCGACCCAGGCACAGTTGGTGTGTTGACAACAGAAAGGGAAGTGTCCCAGCTGGGAAGACCTGGTCCCAGGGCACCGCCCGTCCCCTCTGTGCGGCAAGATCACTGCATTAGTTACCTGTGGCCGCACAGCCCCGTTACACAGACGCACACTCCATGATCTCACTGTTCCTGTGGGTCCTCTGCAAGGCTGTCATCACACGTTGGTCAGGGCCGGGGTCCCATCTGCAACTCCACGGGGAAGGTGCACATGGCTGTTGGCAGCTTCCTGGCCCTGCTGTATGTTGTCCTGCACCTGGCCCTCTCCTGAAAGCAGCTTGGTGTAGAGGCTGCTTCTTCCCAGCTGGGAGGGGAGGGCCTATGGGCTAGACAGGCGTCACTGTCTTAGGTCCCATGACCACCAGAGTGACGTTCCATCACCAAACCGGAGGCCCCCACACTCAAGGGGAGGGTCCCTCTGCCTCCAGCACCGACCCTGCGACAGGCGAGAGTCAACGGAGGGCTGAGACTGGCTCGGTGGTGAGTGAGGAACCAAAGAAGATACTGGGCCTTACGGATTAATCATTGATAACTCATCCATCCATCCATTCATTCACTCCTGCAGGCTGGAAGTGAGGCTGGCCCCTGGGGGCCCAGCACGGTCCTGCTGCCACTTCCAGGCAGAGCTTGTGGTGGGCACAAGTCAGGGCCTTGGGGACGCATCTTGTGACGTGGATGGGAGCCACTCACCACCCGCACCCACGCCCTGGTTTGTTCGTTTATTCATTCCACCTGCGCTTGCCTGGCGAGGCCCAGCAGGGGACGGGGCCCCTCAGGAACTCGCATCCTGCAGGAGGTGGCGGTGGGTGGCAGGGAGCACACGGAGCAGAACAAGGGTGTAATTAATGCCGGGGGGAGCTAGTGCTCTGCAGGGGACCACTAGGGAAAGCGGGGCAGATCCTCAACTTGGAGGAGGCTGGGAGCCAGGCGGCGGCGACGTACACCGAAAATAACGTCCTGAGAGAGACAGGAGAGGACCCTACTGTTCAAAGGGCCGAGGGCAGGAGACAGGCAGAGGCCACAGCTGCTTCTGCCGTGGGGTCTCATCGATTTGGACACGGAGAAGGAGCCAGGTGAGAGGTGAGAAAGAAGACACAGGGAGCTGCCTGGGAAAAGGGAGTGGTGCTTTGAAATAAACCCAGGGGTAGCAGCACCGCAAAATGCGGTGTTCTAGTGCTGAGCAGGTCCAGGGGGATGTGGGCGGACGTTTCAGAAGGATCCAGAATTGTGCCAGGTGCACGTGAGGGCTTCGGAGGGCCACACGGGGACCCGTGTGGGGAAGCAGCAGTTCTGCTGCGGGGCTCAGAGTCAGGCCGCCCTGCAACAGGAGCACCTGTCACGCACCGGGCTGTGCCTTGGGCGCAGGGGCTGGTACAGCGAGTGAAGGGACAGAGCCCCTCCCCCGGGGGGCTGCTAACAGTGTGGGACAAATGAGATCATTCAGCTACTGCTAAATGCAATGAGAAGAATAACAGTGCGAAACAGTGCAGAGCCCTTTCCCCAGGATGTGCTGGAAAGTTGTGGGGAACAGTGTTCCCCACAGAGGGCACTGCAGACGCCAGGGGCCAGCTGCAGTGTCTGGGGTGTTTGGGGTGCAGGGAGGAGGCCCACATGGCGGGACAAGGGGTGTCAGGGCGGTGGCCGGAGGGAGGGCTCCGAGGGGGACATGACCAATCGACCGACCGTGGTGATCAGTATTGAGTCCACTTGGTTGCAAATGGGAAGGGACCACTGACGGTTTTAATGGGAAATAAGCATCTTCAGAGACATAAATAGAACATGCTCTGGAGCTCAAGAGCTATCCGAATCTGCATATCAAAAGCACTCATTATCAGGCAGACCGGATGAAAGAACAGCACCCAGGTACATATGACACCGGGGGGTGGTTAAAACATTATAATAACCTTCTTATCTAAGGACAGAAGACGCTGAGCACAGATGCGAAATCTGACTGACTTTGAGCTTCTGGGTGCTGGAGGACTTGCACGAGCTTGAAGCCAGCAGTTCTATTTGAATGTCCCACATTCCCCCCAGCACGCCACTGTTCACTTGTCCAAGCTTCCAGAGGGAGACAAGGAGAGAGACTATATCATCCTGGTATTATCCTTCTGAAACAATGCCACCAACCCAGAGTGAACCAAAGCCATGTGTCCATATGCAGGAAGGCTGGCGCCACCCGGTGAGCCGTGAGCAGCAACCTACCAAGGGCAGAACTGCACCCACGTGACGGCTGGAGTTGTACCCGCAAAATTAATGCCATTGTTGTAGTCTTACATGGAGAGTCACAGTGAGTTAAAAATAACAATTTAACTGTAGACAAGGACAATGGCCATGCCACCGGCAATGGGGCTGAACTCACAGGAGGCATCGAGAGCCTCCCACAGATGTGGCCAGAGCCTGCAGAGGGGAGGGATTTCCCACCAAGGTCCTCGAACCCACCTGTCCTTTCCACAGACACGAGAAACCAGCAGAGACAGATTCTCCACTCTGAGCCCCGCGTAACCACTGGATATTTTAGTAGCTGAACCAACAGATCTTTCCTTTCATCCTTTAGCTGGGGTCAGTCTGGGTTGAGTTACTGCCACCTACAAAGCAAGGGTCCCAGACACGGTTGCACTGAGGGGCTGGTGAGCGCGTGCCCAGTGTAGGTGCGTTCCGAGAGGTGCGTGTGCTCGGAGTCTGTGGAAGAGAGCCACCGTCGCTTTGGCGGGTAGGAGCTCAGCCCGTTTCTGTCTCGGGGAGTGCTGAGGTCTTACCCTCCCGAAAGAATCATGATGAAGTCCCCCAGGAAGGGGAGGCCCTGCCCCAGTTTAGCAGCGACTATGTCAAACGGTGATTTGTGTGAAAGGCGCAGGTGAGGAAGGTGCTTGCAGGGCAGGGTGGCATTTAAGGTGTGCCCCAGGACACTGCTGCGAGGGAGCCATGCCCCCGGCCTTGCATCCCACCCCTCCCAGCACAGGACAGCGGGGGGGGGGGCGGGGGGGGTTGGCACTCCTGGCCCAGCTCTGCCTAGTCCTCGATTCTCCGTAAGAGAGAAAAATGACCAAAATGGGCCTCGAAAGTAACACAGGGCCTTCACTGTGCCTCCTCGTCCCTCGTGGTTGGGTGAAGGGCGGGGGCTTCCTCCTCCCTTCTCCACCCAGGGCAAAAGTCCCCCAAGAACCTGCCCCCAATCAGCAGGGACCTGCCCTCGCCGTGGTTCCTGGCAGTGGCTGGCCTGGCAGGAAACCAGGCCCCCACGCGCCCGAATCTGCCGTCTCCAAAGAACTCTGAACGCAAACGATACTTTTCCTTTCCATCGGGCTACAGTTTCTTTTCTTTTCTTAATTTGACAGAATGAAAGGAATAGGGTTGATTGGTTCTTCTAACTTTCAATAACAAGTCAGGAAAGATAACTATGAAAGGCTTCACATTAATTCTAAGCAGCGTAATTATTTTTTCTTCCTGGGATGCATTCTCTCTAAAATGAGTTTTCCTATCTTCCTCATGTCATAGCAGCCCCCCTGGCATGGCAAAAGTTTATTTTGGGCTTGGGGAATGAATTTGCAATTAAAAAACTTGCTGTCATAATCATACGCATTTGCATAATATGGGCTCTTCATTAGAGCACAGAGAATAAAATCAGTCTGATAATCAAATCAATTCATCTGCTGCTTATTTAAAGTTTTTGAGACCCACAGTGTCTGGGCTGTGGACAGAGAGCCCAGGGAGAAGCTTCGAGGGTGACACACTGCACTCTGGGCTGGGCTGTCAGCAGAAACGTTCGGAACAGAATCATCCTTCTAGACTGTGGAGAAGGAAAGTTCCGAGTAGCTCTCCCCAGGCCCACAAGGTGGAAGTGCTGGCTTTGACACCCTCAGCATTTTTATTTATGTAGGGACATAAATTCTGGATATATAACAGCTTCCCTGAAAATTTCCCAAGGTGAAATTTCTTAGCAATCTGCACCAGGACTGTTGGGCAGAAGCACACCAATGCTACCTCCCTGCACACATGCACGTGCCTACACACGACATATACACACATGCACACATATACACACACGCACACAGCACCATACACAGCACACATAAACCCACACGTACACACACACATGTGCACACAGAACCCATGTACATTTGAACACAACACATGCACACATATATACACACATGTATGCATACTACATATACACACCCACACGTATCTCTCTCAACCCCCTCACGCACATACACACATACTCCCTCCTTCTAGGTTGTCCTTGCTTCTGATTTGTTTCAACCACTGTGGGCTAAATTTGGAGCCAAGTGCAAAACACTAAAACTATAAATTAATTTTCCAAATATTAAAATTTGGTACATGTATACAATGGAATATTACTCAATCATAAGAAACAACAGTGATCTAGAACCTCTTATACTTTCCCGGATTAAACTTAAGCCCATTATCCAAAGTGAGGCACCACAAGATCGGAAGAATGGGCTCCACTTGTACTCGCCATCAAATTAGTACTAACTGATCAACACTAGGGTGCTCACATGGCAGTAATAGTCTCCAGGGATTGGGGGATGTGGGGGGTAAACCCTCAACTAAAGGACATGGGGAGCATTGTAGCGGGGGAAGGGCATGCCTCTAACTCTCACTTGGGTGAGGCAAAGACATAAAGTGTAACCATAATGTTTGTACCCTCATAATACCCTGAAATAAAAAAAAAAAAATTCCAAATAGGGACCTGCAATTAGAAATAATTAGAAATAGAATAATTGCCCCCAATACAATTTCCTATAAGTAATAAATTTGTAATCTACTAAGGTAGAAAGTCTTTCTGGAGTGAATCTACCATGTGTAAGGACCAGAGCTATGAATTCAGGTAAGAGGATCTTTTGCAGAGCCAAAGTTTTAAATGTTGATGAAAACCAATTTGACATTTTTTTCTTTTTTTTTGAGTCATGTGTTTGGTGTCATTTCTAAGAACTCTTTACTAAGCCCTAGGTCACAAAGTTTTTCTCCCATGTAATCTTCTAAAAGTTTTATGGTTCTATATTTTACATTTAAATCTATGGTCCATTCTGAATTAAATTTTATACAAGCTGTGAGGTTTAGGTTGTGGGTTTTTGTCTTTCACATATGCAGGTCCAATTGCTCCAGCACCATTTAACCTTTGCCAGGTATCGATTAGCTATGCTCGTATGGAGCTCTTCCTAGTTCTCTTCTCTTCCATTAATGTTTCTATCCTCCTGCTGATACCACACAGTCTCAATCACAGCAGCTATATGGTCAGTCTTGAAATCAGGTAAAGGGATTCACCATTTCTATTCTTCTTTTCCAAAATTATTCTATTTTCTAGTTCCTTTGCCTTTCCATATAAATTTTAGAGTAAACATATATATATCTACAAAAAATGTCTTGCTGAGATTTTGACGGAAATTGGATTCAGCCAGCAGATCAATTTAAGGGAGAGTTGACTTCTTTACAATGTTGAATCTTCAATCCATGAACATAGTATGTCTTTCTATGTATTTAGATTTTCTTTGATTTTCTTCATCAGTATTTTGTAGATTTCAGTGTACAAGTCCTGTACATGTTTTATTACATTTACACTTCAATATTTCATTTTTGAATAATTATATATGACATTGTCCTTTTTAAAATTTCAGTCTCCACATGGGTATTGCTAGTATATAGAGATATAACTGATTTTTTCATGTTGACCTTGTATTCTGTGACATCGATAAACTCAATTATTAGAGGCAGGAGATTTATTTTTTTGTAGATTCCTATGGCTTTTCTGTGTAAACAATCATGTCATCTGCAAATAGCAAGCATTTATATATTTCTTCCAACCTGGTCTTTATTTTCTTTTATTGCCTGATTTTGCCCTGGCTAGCACTTCCACACTATGTTGAATAGGAGTGATGAAAGAGAATATCTTGGCCTTGTTCCCACTCTTACCAGGAAAACATTTTGACTTCCACCATTAAATACAGTTTTATCTGTAGAGGGGTTTTTTGTTTTGTTTTGTTTTTTATAGATGTTCTTTATCAAGTTGAGGAAGCTCCCTTCCAGTCCTAGTTTTTTGAGAGTTTTCATTATGAATGGGTGTTGCATTTTGTCAAATGCTTTTTCTGCATCAATTGATATGATTGTGATTTTTTTCCTTTAGTCTGTTAATAGAGTGTGTTGCATTTATTGATGTTAAAATATTGAGCCAATCTTAATCCCTGGAATAAACTTCACTTGGTCATGGTGTATAATTCTTTTACACATCATTGAATTTTGTTAAGAATTCTAAATGGTATTTTCCTTTACCCATCCTTATTTTTAATATAATTATCTTAAGTATTTCCTGTACATACATTGAGAACCACATTATATAGCATTATGATTTTTGCTTCAACCATCAAGCATAATTTAGTCAACTCAAAAGGAAAAGGAAAGTCTGTTGCACTTTCCCATGTATTTGCTCATTCTTTTGTTCTTCCCTTTTTCTCACGTTCCATGATTCCTTCCCGTTCTGTTTAGAGACTTTCCTGTAGCCATACTTGTAGGATGGGTCTACAAGTGACAAACACTCTTAAGCTTCTTTTATCTGAGAATTCCTAGATTCCCCCTTTATCCCTGAAGGACATTTTCCCTGGACATAGAATTTCGGGTTGACAGTCCTTTTCTTTGTGCACTTGCAAACTGTAATGTCAATTCCTTCTGGCCACCATGGTTTCTGATGCGAAGTTTAGTGTCATTAGAATTATTTTCCCGCATAGGTAATTTACTTTTATTTCTTTGTCTGCTTTCAAAGTTTTTTTCTTTGTCCTTGATTTTCAGAAGTTTGACTCTGATGCGTGTTGGTGTAGAGTTCTACGGATCTATCTTGCTGTGATCTGCTCAGCGTATTAAATCTGAATGTTTGTGTGTTTCACCAAATACGGGAAATTTCCAGCCATTGTTTATTTGAGTACTTTCAGCCTCAACCTCTTTCTTCTCTCCTTCCGGGCTACCGATGACACAAATGTTTTATCCTATGTTATAGTCCCATGTCCCTAAGACTGTTCTTTCTTTCTTTTTTTTTTTTTTTAAATCTATATTCTCTGTTGTTCGATTGGGTAATTTCTATTGTTTGGTGTCAAGTTCAGGTTTCCCGTCCTTTTATTCTGCTGTTGAACCCATTGAGGATTTGTATTTCAGTTATTTTACTTTCAGTTTTAAAATTTCCATTTTCTGTTCTAAAATTTTCAGTTCTGAGCTTTTCTATGTCTTTGCTGAGACTTTATATATTTTTTCATTTGTATCTCAGATGTTCAAAATTGCTCTTTGAAGCATTTTTAGGATGACTTCTTTAAAATTCTTTTCAGATAAGTCTAACATCTGTGATATCCTAATGTTGGCACCTGTCAATGATTTTTGTCTCATTCAAGTTGAGATCTTAATGGGCCTTGGTTTAAGGAGTGATATTCCATTGAAAACTAGACATTTTGGATATTATGCTATGGGATTCTGAATCTTACCTAAATCTCGTGTTTTAGTAGGCCTTCTCTAAAATGTCTCAGGTGGGGGAAGGCAGACACTGCTTCATCGCTGGGGGAAAGGCCAGGATCTCCACTTGCCCTCCACCGAAGCCCAGTTGGAGGGCTCTTCATTACTGCTGGTTGGGGTGGGGGTTCAGGCGCCTGCTTAGGCTCTGCTGATACCACCCTGGGTGTAGGGGAAGGAGTAGACAGTGCCCTCAATTCCACCAAGTGGGCATGGAAGTCCTGACTCTAGACTAGCCTTCCCTGATACCACCCTGTTAGGAGGGAGTTCTCATTACTGCTGCGTGGGTGCGGGATTCTCTGTGACACTAGTGAGTGGGGAGGCAGAGGTTTCCCTACTCAGCCTACCCTGACTCCTTCTACCAGTGGGGGTAGAGGGAAGCATTAGGGCTTCTTGTTATAAACTGGTGTATTACGGTTCTCCAGAGAGAGAGATCAATAGGATAGATAGATTGATAGATTAATAGATATAGATAGATTGATTGCCTGATTGAGATAGGTGGATATGAGATGGGATTTATTGGTGGAATTGGGCTCACATGATTATGGTGGCCAAGAAGTCCCACAACAGGCCATCTGCAAGCTGGAGACCCTGGGATGCCAGTAGTGTGGCTTGGTCCAAGTCCAAGGGCCTCAGAACCAGTAAAGCCAATGGTGTAACTCGTAGTCCAAGGCCGAAGACCCAAGAACCTTGGAGGCCTCTGGTGCAAGTCCTGGTGTTCAAAAGCTGGAGAGCCTGGAGTTCTCACGTCCAAGGGCAGGAGAAGATGAGAGTCGCAGCTCCGCAAGACAGAGAGCAAGCGAGTCCACTCTTCCTCTGCCTTTTTGTTCTGTCCAGGCCCTCAGCCAGCTGCATGGTGCTTGCCCACGCTGAGTCTGCCTCACTCAGGCCACTGATTCAGATGCTAATCACTTCTGGAAACACTTTCAAAGACAGCACATCCAGAAATAATGCTTCACCAGCTCTCTCGGTATTTCTTAATCCAGTCAAGTTGACACCTGCAAGTACTTATCACTCCCAGCAAGAGTGGAAATCTCAGAGCGCCACTCCTCCTTTGCCAGCAGGAGTGCACTGGGACCAGCTCTCCCGTGGTGTCTGCTGGAGTGGGGCAGCTGCTGTCTAAGGTTTTCTGCATTGCTGGGCACCTCTTCCCAGTGATTTGGTTAAGGAGAGTGGCTCTCATGTTGACAGTTCTCTCCCTGCCTGTTGGTGCTTTGGGCTGTTGGCTTCTCTGCTACTCAGTTTGGGGTCCACGCGGCAACAAGCAAACCCAGAGCTCACTGTGAAGTTGTTTTGTGGGTCCTGAGGTGTTGGCCAGTCTTTCTTCTCTTCACCTTTTATCTATTTATTTATTTTGGAAAACAAATACGTGTGCGTGGGCGCACGCGCGTGTGTGTGTGTATACACACACATATATATTATTTCAAAATATTAAGGGGGTACAAGTGTTTTTGATACATGGCTTGAGTCGGGGCTGTAAATGTGCCCATCACCCGAATGGTGTTCACTGCACCCGTTAGGTGTGGCTTTGCCCCTCCCTTCCCCTCCTGCTTGATTTCCTACGACTGCTACTTCCCTCCGTGCATGTGTGTGCCCATCCGTTACCTCCAGGGCACATGTGGTGTTTGTTTTTCTATTCTTGAGATACTTCACTTAGGATGGTGGTCTACAGTTCCTCCCAAATTGCTGCAAAAGGTATTAACTCACCCTTTTTATGGCTGTTTAATACTCCGTGGCATACGAATCACATTATGCTGCTTCACGTGTGATGGCCAGGATTTTAGGGGTACATGGCAGAGGAACAGAGAAAATTATATCTAGTCCACGTTTCCAGAGCAAAGTCCCCTTCTACAGCTACTTTTTATCCTAATCTCCGCTTTGCATCGATTTGATTCGACACCACCTCGTGTGATTCCTTCACGTTTCTTGCACTTAGGTTTCTTTGAGCTCCTTGGATCTATGTGTTTATGGTTTCCATCAAATTTACATTTTTTCCGGCTGTCATTTCTTTAAATATTTTTTCTGTCATTCCTCTGTTTTCTCTCTAAAGGACACTCAAACAGCACATGGGTCAGGTTTCCTGAAGTTGTGTCTCGGCTTGCCAGCACTTTGCTTTACTTTAGAGTGTTTCTACAGCTCTGTCTTCAAACGTCCTGACCATTTCTTCTGTATGGTCTGTTCTGCAGTTAACCCTCCACGGAGTACTCTCATGTCAGACAGTCAAGATTCTATCTCTAAAAGTTGGATTTGGAATGTTTCACTATCTTCTGTGTCTCTACGTAATATGTTCAGTCCTTATTTAGCTCCTGGACACATGGACCATAGTTATAATGACTAGTTTAATATTCATGCTGACGAATTCTACCATCTGTGTCAGTGCTAGTCTGTTTTTATGGATTGATGTTTCTTCTCGCTGGTAAGTTAAAAACGCTTCTGGGTTCGGTACTGACCACTCCATACGTCACGCCACGTTCTGCTCTGCCTGGTGGGAACAGGGACTATCTCAGCCCGTGTGAACGCTGGGGTTGTTCTCACTAGAGTTTATCCCCCCGGCTTTGGGAAGTCTCCCCACGTGCATGTGCTGACCTGCACACAGTCCCCATCTGCAGGGGGAGCCTCTTCCCTTCCCTCCATAGTTCTCTTCCCTCCTGACACTGAGCTCTGCACACTCCGGTCTGGGCCTTGCAGACGACCGACCCATCTCTGGTTCCGGGCACTGGCCGGGCTGTGTCAGCCTGAGCACTCCGGTAAGCGGCTTTGGTGATCAGAGGCCTGCCTCGTTGGTTTTCTGTCTTCTGTATCACTGTCCTATGCTGCCCATGCTTGACGTCTTGAAAACCATTGTTTCACCCAGTGCGGGTTTTTTGTCATGTATGGGAAGGTCAGTGTGGCCCCTGCTCCTCCATCCACCCATAGCCAGGAGCTCCTCGTCAGTGTTAGGTTTACACGATGCTCTGAGCCCCGTCTGGACCACGCCCCACCCAGGCAATCGAAGGAAGCAAACCTGGAGTCTGCTGGCCTTGTGACTTAGTAATTCTTCACTCAGAAGCCCAGGGAAACCCACCTTTGAGACTCATTTTCAAAGGGATGCAGTGGAAACGGGGCAGGCGTGCGGCGGTGGCAGAGAACCGCAGCAAACCCAGCGCTGGGAGGCAGGGCGAGGGTCTGGCTTTTGCCTAATCGAGCTTTCAACGTTCTGCCTAATGACAGTGACAATAGGATAACTTGGAGTCTCAGAGAAAGCTCCAGGACAGAAGTTTCTGGGAGAAATCTTGTTACCATAGGGACAAGAACACTGGGGTCCGCACGAATGTCTCTGTGTTTCATCGTCTTCCGTGGCTTTGATCCTCCGAGCCCTCTTCACATTGCCACTGAAGGGAGAGCTCTTTGATCCTCTCTGCTGTGAGACATTTGGCAGTTCCCGTTGCCCCCAAACACGATTCTGATCTTGGTTTTGGCCTTTAATGTCCTTATCAATCTACCTTTCCATTGTCATCTGCAAATGCTTTCTCCAAATCCCTTGGGACTTCTTTATTCTTGGCCTTGGGGAAAGCATAGCTAATTTTGTCACCTGTCTCCCTTGCTGAGGTCCTCTGAACTCCCCAGGCCGGATGGCCTCCCTGTCCCCCGCCTCCGTGGCACGCCACATGGCTACTGGAGTGCGTGGATTTGCAGTGCCCTCCCCAGCTTTGTGCACGCTGAGAACCAACAGCAAACCCAAATGCTGGGCTAGGAAGCTCAGACCCATGTCCAGTTCTGGGCGGTGGACACGCTGGGCTGATCACTGAGCTGGGAGCTCAGGGTGAGACAGGAAGTCACCCCCTGCCTGTCCCAGCTCGCCCAGCCCATGGCCTGCTGACAGCCCTACAGGTGAGAGGACGCTTTCCTCTGATAGGAGACCTCAGCCACAGGTAGGGTCACCACCTGGATCATTCTAGAGGAAGCTTTGGGGGAGAGGGAGAAAGTGGACTGTATTCCAAGGGGCTGAATTAATGGGGCACACCCAGGGGAGGGCTGGCGGAGTGAGTGCTGGGACATTTAGGTAGAACACATTCTGCTGACTCTGGCCCCGAGGCCTGGCTTGACCAGGAAGCTCGATCCACGTGCAATCACAGCAGTGTAGACACGTCTGGAGTTGGCCAGAGGTCAGAGTAGCCCACGTTCCGCCTGGGCTGTGCCGCTGGTAATAGTAATAGCTATTTTGACAACAGTGATAATAATTTTAGTCAGAATGTCACTTTGCCATGAGGAAGCACTTTCTTAGACATTATTTCATTTCATTTCATCCAATGAGGGTTGCCCAGACCTCATTTTTAAAAAATTTAATTTGACTTACTGTATATAGGCTTATATACTTATATGCAAGCTTTACAGAAATGCATAGCAGCATGCTGTTTATTTTTCTAAGTGCATATTTTTACTTTGTTTTCTTTGTTGCCCCGCCCCCCACCCTTCCCTCCACAACCTCGCCACCTCCCTCAACTCTACTACCAGGAAACGCACGCTAGCCATTCTGCCCAGTTCTTACTTCTACTCGTGTGTGTGTGTGTGTGTGTGTGTGTGTGTGTGTATCTCCACGTGCACACGGCACACACACATGCCATACGTCTGTTTGTGTACATGCACAGATGCACAGTGTGTGTGTCTGTAAACCCACATACACACATAGAAGCCCATACATAAATATGTAAGCTTTATAGGTTGTCACGGTTTTGCAACAGTAAATTTCTTTAAATGCACCTTTTAGCATCTTGCTTTCTGAGCTCAGCAATGCCTTATCAAAACCGTCCCCACCACCTGGCAGGGCCGGGATTTGCTCTCCTGAATGACGGCGCGATGCTCCGCAATGTGAATCTGCACAAAGCTTTTTACTTACAAGTCCAGGTTGCAACCCTTCAGTAGCTGTTGAATGTGAACTTTGTTGTAGCTACACACACTGTCCTATAAAGACAAAAAAAAAGGGGGGAAGTGTCACTTTGGTTTTGTTTTTGCATTTTAAAGGTACAACTTCAAAGAGCCCTGGTGTAAAAATACCAAATTCATAAAATTCGTGATGAGTTCAGGAATCAAGTGGAGTCTGCAAAGCAGCAGCTCGCCCAACTCGGAAGAAGTTCCAAGTCCCTTTAAAATGCAAGTTTTAAAAATTCAGACCATACAGGGGCTGGGAAAATTAGTGCTGCGGTGGCTTTTGTTTTTTCCCTTCTCTTTCTTTCTGAACTTCAAACCATTTTAAGAACCTGCAAATTATATTTTTCCCTTAACAGTATCTCTTTAGCCCCTACTATGTCCCTGACACTGGGCTTCGGGCAGAGTGCGGTGATGTGGGTTCATGCACCCATGGCAGTGTCTGTGTGCTCTCAACCATAGTTACCAGCGGGGTTAGGGAGGGAACCTGCCCCCTCCCTGAGCTCTGGAGCATTCTAACAGAGTGTCAGAGGCCCCAAGAGCAAGGCAGACAGAGGGGGCCAGAGGGCTCCTGGGCTCCTCAGTGACATCAATCCACAGCTCTGGGTGCTGGGGAGTCCCCCTTGAAGGAACAGATGGAGATGTTCTCCTGAGAAGCCAGACAGTCCTGGGGCAGCAGGTGTCGTGCGAGCAGTAGCAGTGGGTTGTTATTTTTTGCAAAAATGGATGAGGCACCTGCATCCTCACCCAGGATGGAGGTGACACTCACGGCCCTGCCTCGGTGGGGATGGCGTGGTTGGGAAGGTGAGGAACCACTTGATGCACGAGCGGGACGGATCCCACCTGTTTCCATAGCACTTGGCTGGTCTCCCCGTGAGGAGAAGCCCCGGGCGCCGTGTCCCCTCCCGGCCCCTGCCCGCCCATTCCCGCTCCCTCTGTGCCGGCCACTCTGGCTTCTCCCCGTTGCTCTAAACCACGAGTCCCTCCCATGCCACCACGTCTTCTGCGTTTCCCACCTTTTGTGTCCGCGTGACAGAAACACAAGGACCAACCCTCCCTGGCCCTTGTCGTTTGTACAATCTTGGTGTCACGGTATTTTCAAAATCAAATGCTAAATTGACCATTTGCAGATGGTGTGGTCAGGGCACCGGGAACGGAGGCAGTGGCCCAGCCTCTGATGGACGCCGTCCCTCTCATCACCGGCTGTCATCTGAGTGGTGTGGAAGGTCACCTGCTGTGCCCACGGCAATCACCATGGCTGCCCAGGCAGCTGGTCACTCACTCCTGTGGGTCCTAACCTCCTCTGAGGCCTGCCAGTCAGTCTCCACTCCCTTCTCCTCTGATGCCCTGTGCCTGCTTGGCCTCCTGTCTCTGCCTGGACCAGCACAGAGCCTGTGCAGCTCCCTCCCGCCACTGGGGCCAGCCTTCCCGGGGCCTGCAGCCGGACCTGGCTGTAGCACCCAGGAGGGATCACAGAGCGCCCAGGACCCTGGGCCTTGGGTCGAATCTGGGCTCCGTCACTTCTGAGCCCTGTGACTTAGAGTGAACCATCGAACCCCTTTGCGCCCCAGCTTCCTCACATATGGAGCGAGGATAAAGACAGGCTGCAGTGGGAATCCCATTGATTAGGTGTCTAATGCTTGTCGATTGAAAATAACCCAAACTCTGAAAAATAATTTAAAGAGGCTTATTCTGAGCCAAATATGTGTGAACATGGCCCGGAGAGCCATGCCCAAGAAGCCTTGGGCAAATGGACCTGCCGTGCCTGGGTTACAGTTTGGTTTCATACATTTTGGGAAGACAAGAATGACACATAAAGTCATCAATCAATACATGGAAGGTGAACATTGGTTTGGCCTGAAAAGGCAGGACATCTCCAAGCAGGGGACTGCAGGTTACAGGTGGGGTTAAAGACTCTTTGATTTGTAATTGGTCATAGAAATGAAGCTTTGTCTAAAGGCTTGGAATGTTTTAAGTTAGGATAAGGGAATCCGTTAATCAGAGACAAGCCACTGGCCACATATTGAGACTCGAGAGATCTGTTAAGTAAGTTGATGACCTGCAGGTGTGGTCTAACCCCTGTCTTGCATGGCCTTAGGCCTGTTAATGATTTTCTACATTATTGTTACAGAGAATAAGTCCAAAAGGGACAGGGCGTAACTAGGCATATCTGCCCTCCCTTCCCCTCATGGCGGCCAACTCAGCTTTCAGGTTATTTTCGGTGGGGGGGATCCCCTTGCCAAGAGGGGGTCCATTCAGTCTTCTGGGGGGCTTAGGATTTTACTTTAGTTAACATGCTAAAGGTCCTGGCCTGCAGTTAGCATCCAGGGACCTCTGGCTCCTGCTGCCCACAGGTACTGACTGTGCCCCTGGCCATGAGCACACGTGAGCATCAGAGCGGGGAATCAAGGGACACGGGGTTCACAGGTGAGGACGCTGAAGGGTCTCAGGTGCAGTCCCAGGTGGTCAGCCCAGAGACGGCTTTGCGGAAGGCTGAGGAGCTGGGACGTGGTTCGCGCTGAGGATGGGAAGCCACGTGGGGCAGGATCCAAACTTCCTGGGGGACTGGCAAGGGACTGAGCCCTTCAGGTGCACGTTTGGGCAGGAGAGCCCCAGGCAAGCTTCATCGTGGGGCGCATTCTGTATCCATGCAGCGATAAGCGTGGGTACGACGGAATTCACGGGTGGGAGTGGGCCCTGCCACTGTGCCTGCCACCTCCGTGTCCCCAGGGTCACAGCGCATCCACCTGGGTGGACGGTGCGCGGAGGAGTCGCTAACTCAGAGCACTGCTGGGCTCACAGACGCTGCTCGGACCCAGGTCCCCACGGTGGCCTTGGGCCGATTTCCAGTGTCTGGAGAGAGACACGAAGGATCTGTGATGGCGGAATGGATGACAGGCCTCCAGGCCTCAGCCCGCACTGCCCTGGGCGCACGCTGCCAGCTCAGATGCCACGTTCTCGGGTTACATACGTGCTTGCTGGAGGTCCTTGTGAAAACCTGCATCGATCGGTCCATTTCTGTGAGGCCAGTGTGCTCCTAGTGCCATAGGATGCCGGCCGCCTGCGGCGCTGGGTAACTCCGATAACTGTGCTGGCTCCCAGGCTCCACGGCCCCCACCCAGGGACCCGTGAGCTTCGTGATGAAAGGGTCAAGCGCACAGAAGCCACCCCTTTCCCAGAGCAGCCCAGGCCCCGCGCAGGAAGGGCAGGGTGATCACAGGCATATGGCGGGCCCCTTCCTGAATAGGTTCTACCTGCAGGAGCAAACAGCCGGGCCAGCGCAGCGGGAGCCTAATCTGGAATTAGCAGGTGGCTGCGGCCCAGACAGGCTTTGTGCCGGGGTACTCAAGCAGAAATGCTGCTCAGCCCATTGTGATCCTATTAGGGAGCGGGGAAGTTAATGAATAGTGCGTTCTTTCTTGCTTTCTCTGTCTGCCTTCAGCACGTTGTGTTTATCTACTTATGTATGGAAATCCGGGCCTCCTGAGCAGGCAGAGCAGAGAAGCAGCTTCTTGTCTTCCTGGGAAACTGCACAAATCATTCCATTCAGGCGCAAGCCTGATTGGGCTCTTTAAGCCTAAGTAAGACGTCCTTAACCCTTCCTCAACCCAGACCCTTGAGGTTTGAGACAGGCTCTTTTAGGCTGCAGGAAACAAAGCAGCGCTCAAAGAACAAAGACATTCCGAGAGGGAATTTCATTATAGGCTATGGGAGGAGGGGCAGCTGCAGAGCCGGCTTGGAGGCAGGAGCTTGCGAAGGGCACCCAAGGTCGCAGCGCTCTGGCCGAGGTACCCCGCCGTGTCCTGCAAAGGTGCAAGGGCCGGCTGCTTCCCGTGCGACTGGCACGTGTGCGGTCTGCTCTTGCTGCCTTCCCTCTAGGACTCAAGTTTACCGATCAGAGAGGGGCCGATGGACCCAGTAACCACCTGTGGGGCACAGCGTCCTCAGGGGCACATGGGTGCGGATCGAGCCTCGGGGGGAGCAAACTTCCTCAAATAACCTAGGACATCTGTCAGATGATGGAGCGGCCCTATTTGGCAGAGGCGGCAGTCACCCCCATCCGAGCGTTAGTGGCGCACCAGCCCCTGCGCTGAGCGTCTGCCGCGGTTTCCTAACGCTCACAGTGCACCGCCCCACGCTTAGTGGCATGCCCTGGACATTTACTGTGCGCACAGATTCTATGAGCTAGAAATTTGGGAAGGGTTTGCCGGGCAGTTCTCGCTGGGGGTCTCTCACATGTTTGCAGCCAGATGCTGGCCGGGCTGTGGGATCCGCTTCCAAGGGCACGTCCACAGGGGCAGCATTTGGTGCTGGCTGGGCCTCAAATCCTCTCCTGTGGAGCTCCCCACTGGCTCCCTGAGGGTCTCCGTGGCACCCAGGCTAACCTCCCTCGGAGCCCACAAGCCCAGAGGTCCAAGAGGAAGCTGAAATGACTCATGACTAGTCATTCGCTCTGAACCCGATGCTTCAGAGGGCCCTGACTGCGTGTGGGAGGGCATCACTCCAGGATGCAGACTGGGAGGCAGGGTCGGGCCCCACCCCCACACCTGAGCTGGTGCCTGCCCACGGCCCCCAGAGATCCACATTCTTCTCACGGACAATGGTGAGACTTTCCCCAGCTTCGTGCCCGGGGCTCTGCTCTCAACAGCGCGTCCCCTGCCCTCTGAGCCCCGCAGTGTGTCCAAGGCTGGTCCAGCTGCTGCCCACAGCCCTGCCCCAAAGCAACTGCCACATTTTTAGGTTTTGTTGTGACAGCGCCCAGCTTCTGGTACCAAAATTCATTCCAGTTACTATGGCTGCGTAAAACAGTACCCCAAATTCAGCGAGTCCAAATAACAACATTTTTTTTTTGCCCACAGATCACCAGTCTGAGCAGAGCTAAGAATGCAGAAGAGGCTAAGCTCCTAATTATCTCTAAATCCATGACGAATAATCTGAAATACTCTTCAGCTGTAGCCCGGGTTTTGCAGTAGCCACCCAAATGTGCACCTGCTGGCACCTGCTCCCCCAACTCCCTCCACCCCGCAGCCGGCACAGCTCCTCCTGGCTCAAGCCCCTCCCCGCCCGCACGACCCGACCCTGCTCTGTGCAGCCTCCTCCTGCCCCTGCGCCCAGCTCCCGAGGCTCCGGAGAGAAGTGCCACACTCCGCGTGCACTGTCCCTCAGCCGGGGCCTTTGCAGGGCCCTCCCCCACGTCCCGCAGGTGCCTGCTCAAGGTAACTGTTTCAGAGGGGCTTCTTACCTACAGCCGCCACTCCCTGCCCTCGTCCCCTTCTTTACGGGTAGTGTTAAGACACTATCCCCTGAAAACCTGTTTCTAATCGGTGCCTGTTTTCTCAAATCGGAATGTAAGCTCCACAAGAGCAGGGGGTTTGTCTCGTTTTCTGTTGTACCTGCCCCCACGCCAGTGCCCGGTGTGCAAGGGCACCTGAAAGGGTGCATGCTAAGGGAGCGGCCGCGCACCTGCGTAAGGTCTTCTGTTCTTTGCAGTCCCAGCTAGCTGTGCACCCCACCCCCCCCAGGGCTGCCTCTGGGCCCAGTCCTGCTCCCAGGCTGTGACGTGAGCTGTCCCTATGTCCTTCAAGCAGGCTTCATGGGAGAATGAGTGAGTGCGATAAACGATATGAGAACGGTAATCATACCGTGGACGCCCAAATAAGTTCCCGTCAGTGTTTTTATTAGAAAGAAGGGCAGAGCTAGAGGACCCCCAAGAATAAGGGGCCACCTTCAGGCCCAGGGGAGAGGGGAGAGGAAGGAAAGGCTCCTTGCAGGAGCCGGCGTCTGCGTGGAGCGGGGCGCGTTGGAGGGGCACAGGAGGGCGCAGGGGAGGCGGCTAGGCGAGAGCGCACAGGGGCGACTCGCTGCGTATTTGATTCCACGCGCTTCACGGCACCTTTGCCATGTCCGTGTGCACGCCTGAGCTCTGTATTTTATTTCTCTATTTATAAAGCTGTCTACATGAAATTAAAATGTATCAATCTTCCTGCAACCAGCTCGTTTTCCCAGCATTACATTCATGAGAATTATATACCTTGTTACCCAAATCCTAGCTCATCTGTTTTCTCCGTATAGCCCTTTATTGTGTGACTAGATTACAATTTATTTATCCATTTTCCCCTTGATGGGTTTCTGCTGTTTCTGATGTTTTCTTGTATCAGACTGATTTGAACTGCAGTGACCAAGCCCACAGGGGGCTCCTTGCCACCTGTCTAAAGGTTGACAGTATGAGTATCAGTGAAATTGCTGGCTCGTGGGCCATACGCGTCTCAGATTTACCAGTTATTGATAATTTGGCAGCAAAGTAGTTGTACAAACTCACAGTCCTTCCGCACACACCTGTCCCTCTTCACACCCGTGCCAGCGCGGAGAGCGAGCGCCTTCCGTCTTCCTGACGGGTGGGGACGCGCGATGCCCGGAGATAATGGCATCTGTCTCCCGAGGCAGGAGTTCGGATGTGTCTTCATACCCTTATTCAAAGTTATGTTTCTTTTCTTCGAACTACTTTTTCATATCCTCTGACCATTTTTCTACTGTGTTTATTTTTCTCATGGATCTGTAGTCTGGATTCTAATACTTTGCCAGTTACACATGTTGTAAATATCTTCTTCCAGGCCGTAGCCTGGGTTTTAACTTTGTTTATGGTGTCTTTTTAAAAAGAAAGATTTTAATTTTAATGCCATTCGATGTATTCGTATTTTCCTTCATGATTTGTGCAGTTTGAGACTAAGGTAAAAATGCATTATTCACCATAAAATACAGATTTTTTAAAATATTTCCTTCCAATGTGAGAAGTTCTCTGTCACTTGCCAAGTTTCCACGTGGGTTAGATGTGTTTCTGGGGCCCAGGCTGCCGCCTCTGTCCCGGGAGTCTCTGAGTTAATCCAGGGGCCAACACCTGGTCTTGCCCAGGCCAGCTTTGTGATAAATCCCTCTGTCTGGCGCAGCAAAACTCTCCCGGATGTTCTGCACCTTTAGCTGTTCCATATAAAGTTAAAATTAATTTAACATATTCTGTGAAGACCCTGACATGATTTTGAATGGACTTCCTTTAACTTTGTGGAGTAGTCTGGGAAAAGAGATATTTATGATATGGAACCAATCTATGCCCACATTCATGTTATCACTCCATCTATTTAGCTCTTTTGACTAAGATTTTTGTGTTTTTTAGAAGTCTTGAACTTCTTTTGCTGGATTTATTCCTACAAAAGCTATGTAGGTTTTGTCATTTTTCTAATAGGTATTTTTGCTGCTTTCAGTATACAAAAAGGTAATTGGTGTCATCTTGTCATTGCTCTTACACCTTATCATTTCTCATGAATTTACTAATGTATCCGTAGATTACTTTGGCTACCTACATAACTCATGATATTTTCTGTGAATAACGAGATTTTTCTTCCTTCCTTTATAAAATTCTTATAACGTGTATCTCCTTGGCTTTCCTATTTCTTTCCCCGGCATTTCTTCTTTGGCCTCGTGGAGTCCTACCTTCTCGTTTACCTGCAGACTGATATCCAGCCAGTGTCTCGAGGAAACTTTTATGCAGATGTCTGGAGCTTTTTCTCTGAGTAGCTGCCTCCTCGCTCACGCTCTGCCCTGCTAACCCTGGCCGCCGTGGCCTGGCCTGACCCCATTCCATCCCCGCTGCTCAGCTCCTCTGGGCTCTGTGGGGATCCCCTTCCCTGGACCGTTTGCCTCCGGGCGGGACTCGGAGCACTCACGGGCTCACTTTTTGCGTTTCTCTTGTCTCATTGATTGTAGCCGTGTGCTACCTGTTATCTATCATAAAACAGTCGTTTTGTACTTTTTTTCTGTTTTCTTGTTATTTGTTTTCTTATGGTAGGAAGGCAAGTACTACAGAAATCACTCCTTTGGGGAGTGGAAAGCACAGTTCTAGACCATTTATGTTTAATGTAATTATCAATATAGTTGGGTTTAAGTCCACCATGCTGCTATTTAATTTATATTCATCCTATATATTCTTTATTCCTGCTTTTCTTTTTATTTATAAAGTGGCTTTATATGCCACCTTATCTCTTCTAATTGATTTTTAGCTACATACCTATAGTTTTCATGATTTCTTTAGGCATGACAACAGGCATTGTTAATTTATAAGCATCTGCCATGAACTAATATTTTGCATTTTCTGTAATATGAAAACCTTAAAAGGTGTAGTTCAGTTTATCCCCCTCTCTTTCTTTGTTTCATTTTCACACATTTGACTGTATGTTATAAACCTCACCTTACATGTTTCCTAAAATGTTTGCTCCAAGCAGTCAACTGTCCTTTATATATTTAAGACAAGAGAACAAACACACCAATCTTTGAATCGACCCCCGTATTTATCATTTCTGGCATTCTTTATGCCTTCCTGTTGATCCGAGCTTCTTGCATCTGGCAAAATGTGTCTTCAACTTGGTATTTCTTACATATTTCTGGCAGTGTGGACTAAGGTGTCTCTCGGTTTGTACTTACGGATTTGTCAACCCTATTTTGAATAATCTCACTGGATACAGAATCCTAGGTCAGCAGTATTTGTCTTTCTTTCAGCACTTTAATGATGCTAGTGTTCCCCCTCCCCAGGCTAATACCGTTTTTAAAGGGAAGTCAGCTCTCGTACTTATGATTGTTTTGCTTTATGTGACACGGCAGCCTCCCCCATACGGCACCTTTATGACTTTTCCTTTGTCCAAGGGTTTCAGCCGTTGGACTCCGATGGCCCTGGGTGCATCGTGCTCACTGCCCCGGACCTCACGGAGGCCCTGCCTCTGTGGATTGAATTTCCATGTTATCACATTGAAAAGACGTTCTGTGAGTACGTCTTTAAATATTTTACCACCTCATTCTTCTTTCCTCTCCTTCTCCTACTCCCATTCCATGCATATTAGACAGATTTCTTTAAACCACATGTTACTGGAGCTTTGTTCCATTTTTATTCAATATGTTTTTCTCTTTTTTGCCTAGAGTCCTGCTTGAGACGGCTGTTTTTCTGTTTGTTGGCAAGAGCATTTTTGTTTCTGGTGGGTTTTTACTGAATGTGCAGTTTCTCAATTCCCAGTAATTATGTGGCGGGGGGCAGCACATTTACGTCTCCCTTCCTTGCATGGACCCAAAGACTTAGCTTTTTGTAAAAAAAAAAAAAAAAAGCATTTTAGTTTTTACGTTGGGAAACACCCCCAGGGAAACACTGGCTTCAGTGTTAGCAAACTGTGCTTGTTCTGGGCTCTCTTTAATTTCGTTCCCTTGCAGATTTTCCTTCATTCCACACGCTCTGCTGTGCGTACAAAGGATCTCTCTTGTATTTTATCCTATATATCTATGATTGTTGTGTAAGGAGACATATTTTCAAGTTGTCTACTTTATTTGAGAATCACTGAAACTACTAAGTGGATGAAGCAGAGGTATCTTACCCCTTTTTTGGCAAGGTCGATATGATTAAAAGACTTGCCCTGATTCCCACTGTAGAAAATTCACAGAACCTGATGGCAAACCAATTGCTGTTTCTGTGAATCATGGTGATTTTGAAAACAAATATCAGTATCTTCATTACTTACCACTATGTCCATCAGGGCATTGGTGCTTAAGATATATTTACAGGATTTTATTTCTTTACTTTGGGTACTCTCAACTAGCTGATAGTCTGTGAATAACTGGAGACAGGAGACTGTATCTCTTGACCACCTCTGTCTGATACATGTTGCTCAGTACAGTACTGGGCACATAATATTTGCTCAATAATTACTTGTAAAGTGGTCAAATTCCAAAGATCTATGGTCTCTAAACTCTGAACTGAAATCAAAAGACTTAGAGCCAGGCATGGTGGCACACGCCTATAGTCCCAGCTACTTGGGAGGCTAAGGCGGGAGGATCACTTGAGCCGAGGAGTTGGAGGCTGCTGTGAGCTGTGATTGCACCACTACACTTCATCCTGGGCAACAGAGCAAGACTCTGTCTCAAAAAAAAAACTAATAAATGAAAATAAATTTTTAAAAATGGAGGTAAAAATCTTTAAGTTATTTTCCTGAGGCCATACTTCTTGTAAAAATTGAGAAATAGGATTTGCATATATTGTGCTCGTATCTAAAGTCAGTATAATTTTCACCCAACCAAGATTGTTGTATGGATTAGAGATTTTACAGTGAAGGAGGCCTGTCTTAATTATTCAATTTGTTTTCATGTTTTTGGTATTACAGATAATGCATAGAAAAAAAATTTTGACACATATGCATACATGTCCCACACACATGGTTGGTTCTTCTTTTCCATAGATTCCTAAAATGTGACACTGGGTCAAAGGGCCTGTGCATTTAGTATTTGACTGACTGACAAATTGCCCTTTTAAAACTCTTTGCCAATGTGTGTTTCCACCAAAATGCGAAAGCAGCGCATATTTCCCAACATTTCACATTATAATTTTTTTCTGTTGTTTCCTTAATATGAGAGGCAAAAAAAAAAAAATCTTTAGCTTGTATTTGATAATCTTTTAATGCGTTTATTGGTCATTTTTTTCACATTTAGTGAATCAACCGTCCGTATCCTTTGACTGTTATCTACTGGGTTGTCTTTTTCTTGCTGATTTGTGTGAATACTTTGTAAATTCTGAATATTAAACTTGTGCCTGTTTCTATTGAAATATTTTTGTCATTCTGCCAGATGTCAATTAACTTTGTGTATTTTGTCATTTATCACAGGGAGTTTGTCAACCTTTTTCCATGTGGTTTCTAATTCTTTCATACCACTAAGTTTTCTCCTGACTCAGATTATATAGATATTTTTAGGTTTATATCTTTAATAAAACTGAAATTTATTCACATATGCTTTAACTTATGATTCATCTATGCTTCTTTTTACCAAGTGGCTAGTCAGATATCCCAACGTCATTTATTAGATGGATTTTCAGTCCTTGTTGACTTGAAATGCCACGTTTATTGTCTATTAATTTAATCTTCTTATGTTACAAATTCCCCGACGTGTCCATGTGTTTCTAGACTGCGTGTTCTCTTCCATGACCTGTCTATATCGCACTAATATCACGTTGCATTTATTGTCCCACCTCACGGCACATCGAATAGGGCGAACCCACACCCGCATTCATGCCCACAGTGTATCTTTTCAGAACTATCATATACTGGCTATTTCCGTGCATTTACTGCCCATACAAACGTGAGAAAGCTTATCAGTTTCCGTAATAAAGCCTATTGGAATCGGCTCGAGATACAGGCGGAACACATGAATTCTCGGGGTGAAATGACACCCTGACTGCACTAAGCCTCGCCCTGGATGGCAGGCATTTGGGGGTGTTTCCCAAACCACTTTCTTTCTCTCCCTGGACACACGATGGGTGATATTTCTCATCGTCCCCAACTTTGGGTGGGAACAAATTCCGGATGATTTAAAGTGGGCAGAACTGATGGAGCCACCTCCAGGCCTGGCCCCTGGAGGCCGTGTGCACCGTCCCTTCCACTCTCCCTTTGTCTTCCTCCGGGGTGCAGGGGCCCGGCTGGGGACCCGAGGCCAGGCCCACAAGATGGAAGTGGCGGAGTCCCTGCACAGCCACGCGGAAGGTCACATCCCAGAAACCCACACCGAACTGTTATTGAGCAAGAAATAGACGGACACTCTGCTAAGCCATGGAGAATTCCGCACTGCTGGCTCCAGCGCTGGCGAACCCTGACCCGCGATGAGGGTCTCCCCATCCGTTCAGGCCAACTTTCGCTTTCTCAGTAGGTAAACTGTCTGCAGTTCTTTCTTATTATTATTTTGGCCATGAATGGAATCTTTTTTTTTTTTTCCTATTACATTTTCTATTTGGTTGTTGCTGGTTATAGAAAAGCTATTGATTTTCGTAGGTTGATATATTCAGCCCAGGTTGCTGAACTCTCATGGCTGGTTCTAGCAATCCATCAGTTTATGCTTTTGCATTTTTACAGGAAAAAATATTCTCATATACATAATGTCACACTTCTCTTGTTATTTTTTTCATTTTTACATTGGTAAGAACCTTTAGCACAATATTCACTGGTGGTATAAAGTGGGCGTCCTTGCTAATTTTAGAAAATATCACTAGTAAGTATGACACCCGCTCCAGGGTTCCGGTAAGTACTTTTTATCAAGACAAGAGCATTTCATTACCGCCTTTGTTTTCTAAGTGGTTTTTATCAGGAATGGGCATTGCCTTTTATCAAATGCTTTTTCAGCGTCCAGTGAGATAATTAAAGTTTTCCTTTATTCTCTCAATGTAATGAGCCCATTGATAAATTTTTAAACCATTCTCATACTTCTGTGGTTAACCCTGTGTGATTGTGGCGTCTTTTTCTTTTAATACCTTTTTGATCTTAATATAGAATATTATTCAGGATTTGCTTATCTGTTTAAAGTGGACTTGAACATAGATTTCCCTTTGTCCGTGCTTGTCTAGTGGTGGTGTCATAATTACGTCAAATATTGCTATGAGATGGGTATCTCTCTCCCTCTCTCTCTTTGTTCTCTGAAAATTTATACAACTCGTGAGTCATTAAATGTTTGTGGGCATTTACTGATGTGAATGTTTCTTTTAGCTATTACTGTTATAGATTTCATTTGTATTGTATACTAATACGTAAAGTTAGAAATGTCATTTCTTAAATATTTATTTTTTATCAAACTTTACATAATGTATAATTTTAAAAGCTATGGAATTCTACAAGTTTCTTTTTTCTTTTTTGCAAAGCAGCCCCTGTAGCAATACCATCTATTCTGTTGCCCAGAAATAATAACTTAATCTATTTTAGCTGTTTCTTTTGAGATTTCATATGTCTAAGCAATACACTTTTACAACAATTTCTGATTCTTTATCACCAAATATTAACTACTGTCTTCCTACCAAAGAAGTGGGAGGTTTGATTTTCTTATGATTATTCTAAAACCCACATATGCACTTTCTCTTCATCGCATACATATAATAGTTTCAGAGTTGGTTCGCAGTCAATATTTACATAACATTTAGGTGATCTCAACTATGTAAACATATATAAGTCATGTACAAAAAGTCATTTGCTATAATACTTCCAAAAATTTTTTTCTGAAGTTAATAATTATCTCACTCCTCATGCCTAAAATAATTTGTGCCTAATTCACCACCAGATCTGGGTCCCCTCCACGCATTCCAGTTATCCGAGGCTTTATCTGTGGATTACATATACGCACATATGCACAGTTCAGAAGACAACCACTTAATAAATTATCACAAAGCAGACACACCCATGTCCACGTACCCACACCTCAGGCCAAGAAACAGGACATTACTAGTGTCCAAAAAACCTCTCATCCCTTCATCCCATGATGTCGCGTTCTCCCCGTTTAACCAGTATCTTGACTTCTGACACTATGGATTGCTTTTGCCTGTTTATAAAATAGACACACACACACACACACACACACACACACACACACGTACTCAAAGTAACGTCTGTGAGAACAATTCATATTGTTCCATGTAACTGCAGTTTGTTATTTTATAATCACTCTGATATATGGTTGTTTAAATTTCCCATAATGTACTAATCCATTTTACTGTTGATGGGCATTTGGGACATTTCCAGCTGTCGATTTAGCAAAAATAATGCTACTATATTATGCAGGCTTATTGGTGATTATATATGTACAGGTTTCTTTGGGGTTATATACCTAAGAGTGTAATCATTGAATTTAAGGTATTTAAACTCTCACCATTACTGTAATAAAGTTCCTATTGGTATCCTCACCAACATGTGGCATTTTCTAGCTTTTTAAATTTTAGCCATTCTGTTAGGAGTATACTAGTTTGCCTTGTGGTTTTGGTTTATATTTCCCTGGTGAGTAATGAGTTGGGCGTTTTTCCTTATGTTTATTGCTTCTTTGGAAATTCTTTTTCATGAAGTATCTGAGGCTTGCATTTTCCTCTTTTACTTATGTAATTTTTAGAAAGTTATGTTCTTAAAATTAATTGAATCTAACTTTGTTTTATAATGTTTTTGTTAATGATCTTTGCATCTTATTTAAGAAATACCTGCCTATTCTGGATATCAGATAGCAGATTTTTCGTCCCATTCAAGGCTAACCTTTTAATCTCTTGAAGAAGAGGAGTTCTAATATTTCCAAGTCATCTAACAAATCATTATTTTCCATTACAGTTAGTTCTTTGTGTCTGGATTAAGAAATCTTCCCAATAATCAAGTTCATTCAAAAATTGCCTCTGATACAGTCCGTAAGTTTTAATGATCTATCATTTGTATCTAGATCTAACATATATCTGAGCTTGTTTTTTTATATGATAGGAGACAAAAAATCAAATTTGCTTTTCCTGTGGGAATCCAATGACCAAGGACCTCTCATTTAAAAGATGTTCTTTATATTCTAATGCAATGCTTTTTTTTTTTTTTCTTTCCAAAAATCAGGCCATCCAGAACATTTTTAAGGTCTGGGTTAAAAGTGTAGATGAAAATTCTCAAAGCATAGATATAAATATTTACATATTGTAAGTCAAGGAAACAAATTATTACATAAGCTATAGTCCATCATCTTACATTGACAAACACACACTTTTCTCACATTTCCACTTAATAAAATAAATTTCCACTTAATCATTAGTTTAGCCTTATCTTATGATTTCTGCTATGTGTTATTTTTGTTAGCATCCAGTGCAAAACATTTTCCAATTTTCATATTGATGTTTCTGACCAAGGAATTGTTTAAGGGTATGTTGTTTAATTTTGACATGCATGAGGATTTCCTAGTTATTTTATTGTTACTAATTTCTCATTTCAGCATTTTGAGAATTTGACCATTATCTCCTGGCTTTCATCTTTCTCTTCTGAAATTTTAGCTGTCAGTTTGTTCTTGCTCCTTTGAGGGAAATATTTTTTATTTTTATTTTCATCAACTTTAAGGTTTTATTTTTGTCTTTGGTTTTCAGAATTTTCTATGTTGTGATTAAGTGTGCTTTTCTTTTTATTTGTTCTGCCTAGGTTTCATGTTTAGTATGATGATATTTATGGCAACTTCTGGAAAATCCTCATTCTTATTGCTTTCATATATTTGTCCCATACCATACTTCTTTCCCTCTATTTATGGAACTTCCATCATACATATATTAAATTTTTACACTAAGCTCCATAAGTCTCTTACTATTTTTAATATATTTTTAAGTCCTTTTATTACTAACTACATGTCTGAGTATTTTCTTTTGATCTGTCGTCCAGTTTTCTAATTTTCTGTTCAGCTGTGTCTGATCTTGAATTAAACCTTGCCATTAAAGGATCTATTTCCTTTGCTTTGTAATTCTAGATTTCCCATCACCTTTTTTTTTTGTTGTTGTTGCTTATTTTCTATATAAGTTTTCAATTTTGTCTTTTCTTTCCTTGGAAATACCAACTATATTTACTTGAGAAATTATGTCACAATTTATTATCTGAAACCACTATGAATATGCTGTTATTATCTATTTTTTCTTTTGGGTTTGGAGTCATGTTATCTCCTCATATGCCTGGTCAATTTTAGTAAATGCTGGACATTGAATTTGAAAAGTTGCAGAGGTTATTTAATGATCCAGATAATGTTGTCTTCTTTCAGAGAGGGAGTGTATTTGTTTCCGTCCAGAGTTAGACTAGCAACACCAGCAAGCTCAGGGTTCTTAGCCAAGGTAAGCCCAGTGTGAACTCGGTTTCATTACTTCTAAGGGCCCTCTCATTCTAGTTTACTCGTACTACTAGGATATATTCCTTGGAGACACCAACCCAAAGTTTTAGGGAGAGTTTCCAGAACATTTTCATAGGCAGAGCTCCTCAGGAAACTGACTTCGAGACAAAGATCTGTGTGCTGAAGTTCTGTTTGGGGGCATTCTTGGGAATGATGCTGAGAGAGAGCAGAGGCGGCAGGACCAGGCAAAGGGAGAAATTGGACTGGGACGCGGTTGTAGCTGGAGCCTGGGCTGACCCCACTGGGAGCTCGGGAGCTGCGGTGGCCCTCAGGGGCTGTCATCACTTTAGGTGAGGGGCCAAGTCTTTCCCTGCATCAACCAAGTCATGGATCTGCACTGGCCCAGGCAGAAGGTAGCCTGGGGCAAAGTAGCCCCTTCGGCTAAGAGCAAGTCATCTGTGACCTGCCACCAGCCAACACTCCTGGAAGCTGGGGGAGGGGAGCTTTTTCTGTAAAGGGTCAGATAGTACCTATTGAAGGCTTTGCAGCCCATACGGTCCCTGTCACAGCCACTCAGCTTTGCTGGTATAGTGTGGAAGCAGCCACAGACCACAAAGGACAGGTGGGGATGGCTGTATTCCACTCCAACCTCACCTGTGCAAACAGGCAGGGAGCCATATTTGGCTCGTGGGTCACAGTTTGCCGACCCCTGGCCTCAGCTGGACAACACAAGAGTGTAATGTCATGAGGGAGCTGAGTTCTCATAACAGCATCTATGTCACCCCCATCCTGAGCACATAGAGGCTCTAATATCTGGATTCTGTCCCTCTTGCTCTAATTGTCAGATAAAAATGCCTACCAGCCTCTCAGTCTCTTGGGGACTTTGTCCAAGTATTGCAAATGCTTTCAGAGGTGTGCTGTCCTATACAGAAGCCACTAGTCGCATGGAGTTATTTAAATTTAAATCAGTGAAAATGAAATAAAACCTAAAAGTCAGACTCTCAGCCAAAGTAGCCACATATCAGGTGTTCCATACCCACGTGCAGCTAATGGCTGCCACGCTGCGCAGAGGAGACGCAGACCACCTTCCTCGTTCCGGAACCTTTCACAGGCTGGTGCTGGTGTGGAGAGGACGTTGACTTCACATGCCAGGGTCTCCCTCGGGTCTTCTCCTGCCACATCGTGCCCATGATTCTTCTCCCCCCAATACCTCTCGGAGGACTTCAGATCAACTTTGTAAAGAAAGTTTTGTCCTGTTTTTCTAGTTCTTTTCAACAGAAATGTCAGTGCACATTTTTTGGTCCATTATAACCAGAAGTAAAACTCTTTACTATTTTTAATGTTCTATTCATTTTTGACATAAGCTACTCTTTCTGTTGTCTATTTGAGCATGCTAAATAACCTCATTTCAAATTCTATTTGAGATTACCCTGTTTATTCATTTTCTTGGGTAGATTTTCTTGGGTAGGTTTCTGAAGCTGGTCTATACTATTTGTTCTCAGTGGAAGCTGCGTGTTGCTTAGAGTTTCATATTTGCTTGTATTGGTGCCCTGTTGGTCCCATGGCTCTGGGATAAATTGTGCATGTGGTGTGTGTGTGTTCCATATGTGTATGTTCCGTGTGTATGTGTTCCGGGTGTGTACATATTAGCACATTACGGTTTCTGCATCCTGTTCCACAGGAAATTCATGTCCCACACCCACTAACAGTACAGGTTCAGGTTTTGTTTTATCAAAGGTGCTTTGTATCCAGTCATGGCCTGGGGAAGTTGGCTCACTTCTGAGTTGAGAGATTTGAAACAGCAACTACAAACTCCAGTGTCCTCATCACAAAGGATGCAGTAGTTTACGCAGAAAGCCTTCCCCATGTGGGCCCTTCAGCTTACTCAACTCCAGACTTTGATGATGTCAGTCCTAAGTGGTGGGCCATGCGTCTCCAAGTCTGTCTTAATTTTTGGCTTGAAAGTGTATCTATATTTCAACTGTGCAGTGGCTGCTCTTTCTTATTTTCTATCTGGCCTATATATTTTTTTTACATTCAGCATATATTTAATCCAAAATTTTTCTGTTTGAAGCAGAATTAGAGGAGTCTCATCATCTGTTCTGTCTTCTGTCTTGAGCAGAAGCCCTGTGTACTCACATGACCAATGTCCTCACATTCAGTTCTCACACTGACCCTAAAGTTGCTATCACAATAGTTATTTTCTGGGAAGGCAAAGAGACGCAGAGTGGTGCCAGAGCTTCTGTCTGGTGTGGCACACAAAGCCGAGTGAGTAAGTATTTGGGGAGCAGGGGCTCGGTGTCCACTGAGAACAGGCGGGCAGTGGAGGCACAGCAACGAGGATCGTCAGGGCAGATCCAGCCTTTCCTTTCTGCGTCCCGGGAAGGAGACCTGCTAATTCTGCTGTTTGCTCTCCTGTGGGTGCCCCTGGGTGACAGACTGAGAGGGTGCTCCAGGCTCCTGGGGCCATGGAGAGGCACACACAGCTGGCAGCGAGGAGCATTTGTCGTTGGCCAGCAGCTGGTGAGTGCAGCGTCTGGAACATGGTGAGTATCCGATTAAACAGCCAGTGAACGCGTGGGTGGATGGGCGGGTGGGCGGGTGGATGGATGAAAGATTAGGACAAAAACAATGACACAAGGCTAAAACGAGGGACGCCTGCGACAGCAGCATTTTGTGTAGTGACAGCGGCATATACCATGTATTGGGCACTGCGTGTTGCAGCAGGAACATGTACATGTTACGTTGCGTTTGGTTCTGATGGGAAATGTGTGAGCAATACATTATTTTCCATTTTCCAAGTGGGGAAAGTGAGCTAAATGACGTCCCACAGAACCAGCCCGGCCACTGCACAGAGCACGAGGTGTCAGCCTGACCCCAAGTCCCGCACGTTCTGCCTTGTGAAACGGTGGGTGGGAGGTGAGTGACGGACGGTGTCCAACCATGAAGGGCAGGAGGTCGGGCGCGAAGGGGACAGGCCGTGGGGGTCCTTTCGGCCCCGGGCTGGCGGGACCCCAGCGAGGGCACCGTGCGTGTTGCTGACCCACCTGTAGCGAGATCGAGTGACACAGACTAGATGAGCACGGTGGCACATCCCTCAGTCTGAAAACCAGGCACGTGACACCGCGGGGCCACGCGGGCGCTGGCAGCCTGAAAGAGGCATTTTCTTCACACGTCTGCAGGGTTGTCACAGGGGACCTTCTACAGGGTGAAATATTTCTTCAGAAGCCTATTTTTAAGACATTTTCGTCCACTTCCCTTGTCCCCTCCACAGAACCAACGTGTTAACCATCCTGTTGTTTGTGGTTAACTCTCACCTGGGCGCAGGGAGGCTGGAGAGACAGTGTCTACGCACCCTCAAAAAGCCATTATCTTGAATCAGAAATAAAGGCTGATGCATTTTATTCCGTCTTATTTCTTTCTGAGAGATCAGCCGTAAGATCTCACCTGGCCGCCCCCTCCCAGCCTGGCCAGTAGAAGCGGGTGGGCTTGGCAGTGATTAGCAATTGCCTTGCTCCAACAGTGAGGCTGACGTGCAAATTACTGCAGCCCAGAATGACGGTGACACGGAAACGTTTTTAGAGCATCAACTCCCGGGAAGGTTGGAATAATCACCCGCCTTCTTCGATCAACTGTGCAGACCCCCATGCCAAGGTGAGCCTTGTCCCCTCGTTTGTAGGAGCCCATCAGATGCCACTCAGGGAGGGTGGGCTCTGTTGCATCCAGTCACAGCCCCTCCACATGTAACCACCGTGGAAGTTCTGTGACCACAGTGCTGTGGTCCGAATGTTTGCATCCCCCAGGTGACCGTATTAGGAGGTGAAAGATCAGGGAAGGTGATTGAATCACGGGCCCTGTGTCCTCAGGAGTGGGTTGAGCACCCTTATAAAAGACCCCAGAGAGATGCTGCCCCCTTCCACCATGCAAGGACAGAGCGGGAAGGCGCCATCTATGAACAGCAGTGGGACCTGGCCACGCGCCCAGTCCACTGGAGTCTTGAGTGTGGACTCCCAGCCTCCAGAGCCGTGAGAAAACTCCTGCTGCTACCAGCCCCCCAGTCTATGGCACTTTGTCACAGCAGCCCGAGGAAGCTAAGACGCACAGCCCTGCCCAACACGGGAGTGCGCAGCCGGATCGCACGTGCTGCGGGGGTTTACAGTGAACGCGGCGCACATGCGCGTCCCGGAGCCTGGTCCAGGGCAGACACCAGCCAGTGAATGACAGTGGAGCTGCGTCTGACACAGACACCCTCATGGAAGGGATCCGAGTTATCGACATGGAGGAGACCCCGGCATCTTGGAGGAGGCGGCGGTGACAGCCGTGTCCACTGTGGTACACCAGCGCTCTCAAGCCAGAGGTGCCTCTTCTGAAAGTGCTGATAAAAATGATGCGTGGGCAAATGGTCAGGAAAACGTGATGAGGGGAAGGTGTGAGTGATGGACTCAGCGCCAGAGCCCTCAAGCCTACTGTGAGGATGTCTTGCTCTCTGCAGTGACCACCTGGACCCTGGAGCCAGGAGCGCTCAATTCAGAAAGCACCTCTGCAAGGCCACCGCTGCAGCCATGAGCCAGCCTGACAAGGGACGGGCATCAATCAAGGCAGTGTCCTCCATCTCAAAGAGAAACCCATCTCCGGGGTCTTCTTCCCTCCAGGGCTCTAGAATGTCCTTCCACCTTGCTGTAGACGGAGCCTCTCTCTTTACTCCTGGGTGTGCCAGGTCCCCGATGCTGCCCAACATGAGATCCACATAATCTGACTTTGGCACGGAGACTCTCATCCTACTTGTTTAAAGAGATCTTTGACGGGCTCAATCCTCCTGGCACACTTCTGGACACACAAGCAGGAACTCAGTAAATATCTGCTAAATTTAATTCAACGGCAGGGAAAACCCCAGGGAAAGGTATTTCTGGTGTTTGCCTGTTTGTTGGTGGCCCAGCTTCTCCACGGGTGGCACATGGGACCAGATGTCAGAAAACGCTCTCTGACATGGAGGGTGCTGCCTTCTGGCCAAAGTCCACAAAGACAGCAGAACGTGACGGCATCGGGTCTCACGCGTGCCGAGAGGTCACACCAGCCGGGAAAGGGGAGGAGAGCTGGCCCTGCCGCTCAGCCACACAGAACCGCTTCCCTCGTCTCTGCTCGGGCTCCTGACACTGACTTAGCAATGCAAGTACCGTGAGGACCGTGAACAGAGAGGCCCGTGGGGTCCACGCAGCAAGTGCTGAGCCAGCTGCAGGCCTCATTCAGGGGTAAGTGAACAGAGGAGAGAATAAACACACAGAAAATGTGTCAGCACCAATGAGTTCCATACAACCAATAAACGGAAAATACTTTTCTTCCTGCTAACTTGTATTCTGCTGATGCTCACCTTGCAAATGAGCTACGCAGTCGAACCTCTTCCTGCGTATCCATCTCGAGAATACAATCCTGTCCTGGCTTCTTCCTTCGCAAACTACAGTGAAAATCTGCGCTATTTCCCTGCCTCTCTCCCTCTTCCCCTTCCCGGTATTGTTGCTCAGGTAGGAAATTTTGCGCTCATGCCATAACATGAATACTGTTTTTATTTTGCACCATCCTGAATTCTGTTTCTCAGACTTTCCTACCAGCTATGCTTTTCCCCAGAGGCCTGGGGACTTGCCAATCAATTCCTTTGCCCAGAATCCTCCTCCCAGGTGCTTTAGGGTGGATCCTTCACATGGGTCGGGCTCAGCTTACCTGGCACTTCCTCCAGGAAGTCTGCCCTGACCAGCGCAGAAGCTGGCCTATCCCTCGTCACGCCGCCCACCTCCCTGCCTGTGCTTATTTCCAACTGCCCTGATCTTATTTCATATCTCACGTGTGCACACGTGTCTGCCCCCTCCTGGGAGGGGGCTCCAGGAGAGCAGGGCCAGCCTCTCCTTCCCCCGTTGTGTTCCCCGATCCCACGGGGGCCCCAAATCCATTGCTGTCAACTGGAGAATGCACACATGTGATCTGGGTGTGAGTGCCAGGTTGTGAACAGCCACTGCGCTTGCCCTTCTGAGATCCCGGAGAAAAGACAACGTCTATCAAATACGACAAGTGTTACGAAGGTCAGAGGATACTGTCAGATGAATCCGTGGTTAAGACATTAGGGGAAAAGAGCCCGTTCACAGATACAACGTCTATTTAGGTTTAGAGAGATCAGAGCCGACCCTACAGAAAGCAGACATCGTGCTGTCAAAGGCAGACCCCAGAGCACTCACAGGGTGAAGGGTCAAGGGCAAAATGAAGAGAGACCCCGGGGAGACATGCAGACACAGAGGGGACCCCGTGGCTCTCAGGGGAGGGAACTGACGGCGGTGAGGAGACAACAAGCCAACCGTGGCAGCAACCACATCCAAATGCTCTGTAGAGAGAATCTGCTTGACCTTAGCAAGTGGGAAGGAATCTCATACCCCAGACAACGTACAAACGTCGCTACGGCGCCGAGAAATGACTGCATTCTAGGAATAAATAAAAAGTAAAACAAAGAACACTATGAATTCAAGTCAACAAATTAATAAAAGGAAAAATGAAATGTAATATAAACAAAAAAAATAAACACAGGTCAGAGCAAAACTAAATAAATTAGATAATAGCAAAAGGATAACACTGAAATGAAATAAACATGTGGATTGATATTTTTAAATCAACAACTCCCAGCCTAACTCAGAAAAATAGAAGTAAGCTGTCCCAGAAAGGGGTTATGCAATAGAAGAGGGACGTAAAAGGCACGTGAGATACACGTTTTTCTAGAAGCTGTGTGATTCAACAGTTTACTGGGAAAATGTAAATTAACACATCGACTCAAAAGAGGTGAAACGTCTGGATGTCGGCTCAGGCCGCCTGTGTCAGAGCACACGCCACGGCCCCCGCGCAGCGCCGTCACCTCACTCACAGAGTCCCACGTCCCGCCGTGGCCAGGGCCCCCCGAGGGTGCCCTCTCCCGCTCAGACACCCGCAGCCCCGCACCGCATCCGGCACACACCGCTGCCTCTGGGCCTTCCCGCGCCAGTCTCCAAGATGCCCTCAGGCGGCCTCTTCATCTGACCTGGGATAAAGTGAGTGGCCTTGCAGGAAATCCAGATTAGCTCCTCGTCACCACTCCTGGGTCTGCGGTCTTCTCCTCCTAGCAGTTTTCATCTCTAATGTGTAGGACGTTTAATTCTTCACGTGTCTCTCTCTCTCTCTCTCTCTCTCTCTCTCTCTCTCTCTCACACACACACACACACACACACACACACACACACACACACAATCGAGACAAATATTCCCAAGGCACAGATTTAAGGAAGAAATTTCGCCCTGCACCCACGGGTCCCCGCGTGGAGGTGCCCCTTGGCTTTCAGCCTGGCCGGGACAGCACGGAGGCTGCGGGCTGCCGGGCAACCCGCACGCTCTGCTCTGTTCCACGGTGAAGGCTGCCCCCGCCCCGCCGGTGCGAGACGGAGCAGGAGGCCCAGGCCGCCACGTCCACGCCTTCCACCACCCCACCCTGTTTCCTCGGCGGATGATCACCGAGCCCGGGAACTCGAGGGGACTTCTAGGACCCGGGGTGCCGCGGAGAGGAGAGACAAGATGGGTGGGGCCCTGTCGGTTCCGGAAAGAGCCTGGGGCTTTGAGAGAGGCAGTGAGCAGCCCGGGGTGCTGCGATAGATGTGGGGGCTGCAGAGGTGGGAGGTCAGGGGGGCCCCGCTGGGGGAGACAGGCCCAGCAGGTGCAGCGGGCGGGCGGAGGAGCCAGGTGGTGAGGGCCCAGCCACAGCGCCTCAGCCAGAGGCACCCTCAGCACCTGCGAGAGCCCAGAGAACAGAAAAGGTTCCTGCACAGAGGCTGGGGGTGCTGCCGGGAGATGGGGTGCCGGGGGTCCCGGGGCTGGCCCCCCGAGTCTGGCCACAGGGCTGGCACTCTGGCTGCTGCTTTGCGATGCTACCACGGCAGCTGCTGCCACTGGCCTTGGCCTCGGGTGCATGCAGGGAGCAAAGCCAGGCTTTGAATCTCCCAGAATCCCCAAACACAAGAAATCCAGGAGCAGGCAAACGGCCACGATTCAGGACCCAGTGCATCAGCTGCACGTTAGGACGGCAGCGATGCATAAGCACAGAACGTGGGCTTTAGACCCAGCCTTGGGCAAGCTGCCGGCCCTGTCTGGGCCCGAATTCTCATCCTCCCGCACCACTAGGGCACCTGCCTGTCCTCTTTATGGGGGAGGGGCAATGCACGCGGAGGTGTGAGTGTCCAGAGCAGCCCCTCTGAGATGCCAGACATTATCGCACAGTTGCCATGGAGAAGCCAGATCACAGTTCACGGGCTGAAATAGTCATTTCCCTCCCCACCTGTAGGTGAACCAATAGACACCCAAGCTGATTAAAGGAAGCTTCTAGAAGGTTTCTCCCCACCCCCACCTGAGACTTGGCTTTCGCTCCAAAGCGCTAGGCCCTGCCATTAACCTCCTGCCATTAACCTTTGGTGTTCTTCAATTAGCAGCAGCCAGGGGTCCTTGGCAGGTGTCAGAATTTGGAAGGACAGGCCCAGGGCATCGCCCCAGGCTGCCGCAGAAGGTTCTAAGTGCTCTGCTGGAGGGAAGCCCAGGAGATATCGATCAGACATAGGTGGGGCACCTCCAGAGGGAGGAGGCTTCGTGCCCCAGATCCCACTGTCCGGCTGCAGCGGAAGGTTTTCCCTGGGGCCGAGATGGAGGCAGAATTCCCCGCTGCTTGGGGGGCCCTCCCTCTTCTGAGGGACGTTCCCTGCTCGTGGGGCACCTTGGAGCCAATGCCATCATGGCCTCAATGAAAGCTCTGCAGACTCCTCATAATTGCAACCTTATTACATCCACATACTTGGGGTTGCACAGTCACCAGCAGTGGGGAGCTGCCCCCTCACCTACCAGCTGTGTGACCTTGAATGTCTTGCCCCGTGTGACATGGGGACACTGGAACAGGTCTTCCAAGCTCTGCAACTCCCAAGAACTCGCCTCATGTCCTGGACCTGCCACAGATGAGTTATGTCGCCTTTGACAACTTAACTTCCCTGTGACTCAGTTTCCTCCCCTGACCCTGCAAGTCGTAAAAGCTACTGTAGGATCCAGTGAGATAATCCACCTTGCAGCACTTACGGGGGGACGAGCTACCTGCAGGTGAGGGCTGCTTATGCCTAAGCCCACCCTGGGCGAGTTTGGGAAGAGGCTTGGAGCCGGAAGTGAGGGCCAGCCAGCCGGACTTTCCCTGACACTCTCCACGGCAATGACCCCAGCTGCGTCCCGGTGTGTCCGTGCCCCGTGGTGCCCCTCGCCCTCCTCCGTGCCTCCTGTGCTCCGTCCCTCACACTTCGTCCTCACAGAGGGGCATCTCCCTCTGCGCCATCTCACTGCTCCAGCCCCGTTTTTCAGGATGACGGCAACTGGGAAGCTCTGGGACTGGTCTGCTGGGGGCGAGACGGTGGGTGGGGCGCTGCCTGTGAGGGCTGCCGGGGAGGAGGGGACGGCTCCTGCCCCGGTGCCTTCGCCTCTTGCTCTGTTCTCTACAGTCTCATATCACCCTTTCACTAAAAGTCTATCTCGGTTCCCAAAAACATTATCCAATCGAAGGAGCCCAGGCTCCCCGGAGAAGGGGCTGGTTCCAGGGCCGGGGCAGGGAATGCGCAAGGTGAGCCCGGAGCGTCGCACAGAGTCAGAGGGTCAGGACGGGCTCAGGTCACCCATGGTGGTGGCTGTCAAAGGGTCCCCATGGCCCGAGCTACAACAATTGAGCAACGGAGTAATGTAATATTGGGTTATAACCCAAAGTATGAAATAAGTATCCATAAATCTCTGTTGATATAAATAAATCATTGAATAATAAATGGGGAGGAGAGACAAGTCTCTCATGCAGAAGAATTCCAAATTATTTATGTAGATACTTCCCCCTTTAATTCGGGCTGTGCGAGGTGTCTTCCTCCCAAAGAGTACAGCACAGAGACGAGGG
The DNA here is from genome assembly GCA_004363605.1 of Indri indri. Classification (NCBI taxonomy): domain Eukaryota; kingdom Metazoa; phylum Chordata; class Mammalia; order Primates; family Indriidae; genus Indri; species Indri indri. Next base: position 6,395 of record RJWJ010009711.1, on the reverse strand, counting down.
GAGGGCCCCTTCGGTGCAGACGCTGACACACACAGCTCGGCCAGGGGACCCCGGCAGCACCCGCAGTGGGAGGCAGGTGGACAGCAGGTGCCTTGACCAGGTGTGCTGAGAGGACACCTCACCTCTGCGTCCCTCCCACGCCCCCACCCGGTCCAACCGTGAGCCATGCATGGGACGCATCCTATGCGAGGGACGTTCTACGACACTCCTGGCCAGCGCTCCTCAACACCATCCAGGCCATCACATAGAAGGGAAGGCTGAGGAACCGGCGCAGCCAGGAGGAGCCTGGGACACGGGAGGACTAAATGTCACGTGAGATCCTGGGGCAGGAAAAAAAGCCATTAGATTAAAAACAAAAACAAATTCCTAGAGAAATCTAAATGAATTATGAAATTTAGCTAATAAAGGCATAGCTACATTGGTTCATTAATTATGACAAATGTACCATGCTGACGTAAGATATTAATAGGAAAACTGGGCATGATATACACAGAAACTTTCAACATACTTCTGTCATTTTCTGCAAATCTATACCTGTTCTAAAAAATGGGTTTTTTTTTTTTTGTTTAAATCAGCCTATTGTTAGATGAGCTCTTTCATCCAGAACACGCAGAAGTTGGGCTACTGAGCTGGGGACCTTCCCATGGTGACAAGCTGGCTGTCTGTGTCAGTGGCACCTCCCTGGGCACACGACTCCTGAGTGGTCCTCACTGCGGCCAGTGACGACGGAGAGAGACGCAGCCGGCACACCCTGAAGAGCCAGTGCCGGGTATCCCTCCCTCACTGCCCTCGAGGGAACTATCTGCCCAGGAGCTGATGGCCTGCAAATGAACGCGTTTTATTACACTGGACATTCCGTGCCCACCAAAGGGCTGTGGTGAGCCAGGCTCGGGCCTGGGGAATGCTGTTTGCCTAGGCAAGGAAAACCGAAAATTAGAGCAGCCCAGGCTGCCTCCTTTGCTCCTTGCCGACTCCTTGGTCTCCACACAGGTCTCACACCTTTCCTGTGGGCCCCAAGCCTACAGCGGGTGGGATTGGGCACGCTATTCTTCAGCCAGGAAACACAACCGAGCCACCAACGAGCCCCTTAAGATCTCAGATCCCGATCGGCTTTGCTCGCCCAGGAGCTGTGGTGCAAAGGGTATAGAGATGGCCAGAACGGGGTCCTCCCAGACCTCGTGCTCGGGAGGTCAAACTCACCTTAGCAGAAAGAACCCAGAGGCTGCAGGAGGCCTGGGCTGAGGCTGGAGGAACCGGCAGCAGAATGGAGGCCTCTACCCTCCTCTGGGGAGCGCACGGGAGCACTCGGAGTGCCCACAGGAAGGAGGGCAGGGTCTTGGGGAAGAGGGCGTGGGGCCAAGAACCTTGGAATAATTGAGGAAACACGCTCACACGCGCACATGTGTATGTACACATTCATATATGTATGTCTGTATTTGCAAGCATATAAGTGTGTACATACACATGTCTAAACATTAACACACATGCATGTGTACCTATGTGCACACAGGTGTGTGCAAACATGGATCCATGTGGTTGGAGGATAAGGAGCAAGAGAAACGGCAGTTGCTGAGCATTCTGGAGCCAGAGGGACGCATGGCCGGCAAGCACCGTGCACGGAGGTGGGTTTAGCTCTCAGTGTGATGGGAACCAGTGAAGTGTTTTAGGCAGGAGAATAACACAGCCCACTGTGGCATGTACAATAACTCTGGTGGCCTCTCTGTGGACAGTGGGTTACCTGGGGACAGTAACGGAGTCAGACCAGTTGTGAAGCCTCTGCAGAGACCCAGGCAGCGAGGACGGTGGCCTGGACCTGGCGGTGACAAAGGGGGTAGAAATGGGAGAATGGGTGGGAGATGCGCACCAGTGGCGAGAAGCTTGGAATGACGGTAACGGGGAGAGGTGATATCTGGAGAGGGGCAGTGGGAGAACGGGATGTGGCACTGGCCAAAAGTTTTCTCAAACTGAAGGTTCACATCATGCCACAGACATGCGAGGATCTGTTCACCCAAGATAAAGTCAGAGAAAATGTGACCCGTGGGCATATTGCGCAAAACTAGCGGGGAAGAAAAAGACAAAGGAAAACCCTTAAAACAACCAGAGAAAACGGTCGCATGGTCATCCCAGTAGCAGCGAAGACGGAAAGAAAACCATGCAGTGTGAGGGCAGAAGAGCGAAGGCGCCAGCACTGCATGCTCCATTCGACATTCTCTACAAAACCCCCACGGCAGAGCTCTGCACAGAGTTACAGCATCATCGTAAATGAAGACAAAATACGGACATTTTCGTCAATCAGAAACTAACAGTTTTGAGCCTATAGACCAGAGTGAAAATAAATACTCAACAGAATTCTTTTGACCCATTGAAATAATTGCTAAAAAGGACAGTGAAAATGAAAAAAAATACAGAAGGAAATGAAAAGCAAAGGATGAAATGTGGCTACAATTCTATGAATTTAATTGCACAAAATAATAGTACTAATTCCCTCTAGAGTTTCTGTGTATATATATGATTAAAATGCATGCCAATAATAATGCAAACGGCTGGAGGTGAGTGATTGATATTAAAATGATCTTGGGAGATCAAACATTATTGAGACGTCTTTGTCTTCATTTACGATGATGCTATAACTGTACTTTGGGCCTTTTGTAGAACTGTGCATACAGCGTGGAGCTGTAGTGCCTCCCCGCTTCCGCCGCGGACATTGTACGGCCACCTTCGGTCCTACCGTCGCCGCTTCGAAGACCACGGTCCATTTTCCCTGGATGCCTTTAACCACCTCAGCATAAGAGAGAGTTTTTGTTCCATAAAGTTCCAAGACATTCATTACAATCTCTAAGGTAGTCGCCTTAAGAATTGTTACAAAATGTATCCTTATCAAGCTAAGAGAGGAAAATCAATAGCCTTAAATACATACATAAAGAATAAATAAAATCAATAACCTAAGCTTGCATCTCAAGAATCTTGCAAAAGAGAATAGCAAACCAAAGTCAACATAGGTAGCAAGAAGCAAATAAGGACAAAAGTAAAAAAAAATATCAAATAGAAGAAAACAACAAGGAAAAGTAACAAAGCCAAAAGATGGCTCATTTAAAAAATATGTATATATGTTCTAAAATGTTAAACTGAGCAAGACTGATCCAATAAAACATTAGCGATATCAGGAATGATAAAAGGAAATTCACTGCAGACCCTACAGGTATTAGAAGAAAGAAAGGATGTTATGCAGCACTTCATGACAATAAACTAGATAATTTAAATGAAATAGGAAATGTTTTTAAAATATGCCTTCTAAGTATGTCACAAGAACAAATTTTAAAATCTTTAAAAAACGTCTTTATCTGTACAAGTGCACGGGGCACATGTGTGATTTTGTTACACGCATAGATCGTGTAGTGGTCAAGTCAGGACTCTCAGGGTGTTCGCCACCCAAACAGTGTACATGGTACCGGGTAACTAATTTCTTGTCATCCGGCCCCTCCCACCTCCTCCAAATTTAAAAATCTTAGCAGACCCATATTCAGTGAAGAAATCACTCCTGCTACTTAACAACCCCCTGTGCCCACCTATGTAAACAAAAGAAAACAAAAGAAAAATCTTAAAGTTCAAGATGATTCATGAGTGAATTCTTCCAAGCACTGAAAGAGTAAAACCAATATTATTCAAGGTCTTCCAGAGACAGGAAAAGAAAGAGGAAAAGACGCCCAACATCTGTAATGAGTCCAATTTATTATCTTTACATGAAATCTAACAAAACACATTAGAAGAAAAAAATTGGAAACCTATCTCTCTCATCGACATAGGTGCAAAGATAATAAACAAATCGTTAGAATATGAGCAGTCAGTAGTAAATAAAAGGTTAACACATTAGGACCAAGTGGCATATATGCCAACAATGCAAAGGCAATAAATATTTGAAAATAAATCATGTATCTCAGTGAATGAAAGAAAAAAGTGAGAAACTGATAGAAACATTTGAAATTGTGTGAAACGCACACGCCTTAGCCAAACTCCAACACAAACATTCAGTCTAAACACACTGAGCACCGAGGGTGAGATGGGCACGTCACTATTGTGATCACAGTTCGCATTTAACACATTGACTCCCACACTAGAAAAAAATCGTTTTCCTTGAGTCCGTGGTGTTTTATTATGAAAACAGAATAAAAACTTCAAAAAACAAAACTATCCTTTCTAATTTAATGAAAAATGTGTTATTTTTTATTGTTTTCTGTTCGTGAGTTACATGCAACTTGAATGATAGTTCACACACCTCTCAAGGTAGAGAGACGTGTGAATTACATATGCTTCATGAGGCCCCGGGCTCCAAACCAGCGTGAGTTAAATACAACTCACAGGGCAGTTAATGAGTTAAAGGTTAATTATTAAAAGATTTATGTGTAAATCAAAAATCTGCTATTCCCACTTTCATTCAACACTGTGCTGGAGACTTTAGTCAGTGAAATGAGGTAAGAAAAAGAAATAAAGAGGATAAAGATAGAAAAAGAAGAAAAATTGCCATTGTAGATATAAACAGTCCAAATATCTACAAAGAAATTAGAAATAATACATGAATTTGGTAAAGTCATTTGATACATAATCTGTACAAACAGGAACAAAAAGTACTGCATTTTCTCTACAGCAACAATCAAATAGAAAACGAACTTGTAAAAAGATAAAATAGCATCAAAAATCAAATAAGTAGAAATGAACCTAGCGAAAGCTGTGGAAGACCTCTATATAAAATTTATACAATGTTACTCAGAGAAATTAAAGAAGATCGTATCAATAGAAAGATATTCCATGCACTGGGTGACTCACTGTAAAATTCAATTCTCCCCAAATTGATGTATGAATGCAATGCAAGCCCCAAAATATCCTCTGCAGAATTTGCTGTGGAAATTGACAAGATTCTTCTAAAGTGTATGTGAAAACACAAAAAGGCCAAAATAGCCAAGGAAATCTCAAAGAGAATGAACAAAACTGGAAAACTTACACTGGGAGGTATCAAGGCATGTTATAAAGCCACAGCTATGACTCCGGTGCGAGTTTAGAGAGCAGAAACACGTGCAGAATAGCAAGTCCAGAAATAGATCTTCACATCTGTCTGAATTACACAATGGTGCCACTGCCGTTCCTGGGGGAAAGGGGGATTTTCAACTGGTGCTATGTCAGTCCAAGACCCACAGGAAAGACAACAATGAAACCTGACCCCTGTCGTGTCCACCGAATATTTCCATATGCATCACAGACTTCTGAAGCCAAAAAAAAAGGCTTCTAGAAGAAAATGGCTTCCTGAATTTGGGACAAGAAAATATCTTTTAAACCAGACAAAAATATGCTTACTCTTCCTAAAATGTATCACCACAATGTCCAGACTACAATGAAACTATTATTAGCCAAAAAAAAAAAAAAAAAAAAACAGATGAGATCTGAGAAGAAATGGAGAATGAGCCCTTGGGCAACAGTCAATGGAAAAAGCCCTCGGGAGAAACTGAAGCTGAGGGATTTAGATATTGAGATGCAAACAAGGCTCTAAATACATAAGAAAAGACTAACTGGACTCAATTTCTAAAAACCCAGACTTCTTTTCTTGAAGAAGAACCCCAAAGCAATCGCCACAGCAACAAAAATAAATAAGTGGGATGTAATCAAATTAAAAAGCTTGTGCACTGCCAAGGAAACCATCATTAGAGTGAATAGACAGCCCATAGAATGGGAAAAAATATTTGCTCTCTACACATCTGATAAAGGGCTGATAACCAGAATCTATCCAGAACTCAAAAAAATCAACAAGAAAAAATCAAACAACCCCATCAACAAATGGGCAAAGGAAATGAATAGAAACTTCTCAAAAGAAGACAGAATAATGGCCAGCAAACATATAAAAAAAATGCTCAACATCTCTAATCATTAGAGAAATGCAAATCAAAACCACAATGAGGTATCACCTAACCCCAGTGAGATTGGCCTCTATCAAAAGATCCCAAAACATCAAATGCTAGTGAGGATGCAGAGAGACAGGAACACTCTTACACTGCTGGTGGGACTGCAAATTAGTGCAACCTCTGTGGAAAAGAATTTGGAGATACCTCAGAGAGCTAAAAATAGAAATACCATTCGATCCAGCAATAGCACTATTAGGCATCTACCCAAAAGAGCACAAAACATTCTACGATAAAGACATCTGCACCCAAATGTTTATGGCAGCACAATTCACTATTGCGAGGATGTGGAAACAACCCAAGTGCCCGTCAATCCATGAGTGGATTATTAAAATTTGGTATATGTTTACAATGGAATATTACTCAATCATAAGAAATGACAGTGATCTAGAACCTCTTATACTTTCCTGGATTAAACTTAAGCCCATTATCCAAAGTGAGGCACCACGA